>VDFB02030663.1:0-56184 GCA_007258455.2 Sequoia sempervirens
AGGATCATTATTCGGGGCTTTATTATGTTTAAGTTGCCCGTCTCTAAGTATGGGCTCGGCATTTGGTTGTTGCTTTGTTTGTTTGCTTTTTCTGTTGCAGGGTGCGCTCGGCAAATTCCCGTCAATGGAGAAGAAGACACGGTCGAAGTTTACTATACTCATTTCGTCGGAAGAGCTGGTCTCCTTTGGAGTGGACACTCCCGTTTCATTAACTGCGACGGAAAGGCAAATTGCATTTCGCGAGAGCACAGACCAGCGCCTAAAGTGCATTTTGCTGGAGGATGACCCGACGACGCTCGTGGCTGTGAAGATGGTCTTAGGCAAAGGCCACCTTGAAAGGAAAGAATATGCCCGCGACAACGCTCAAATTTCATCGCGGTTCCTCGCTGTCCTCATGGATTTAGGTATTCCGAAGCCAGTGGCCAGGGACTTGGTGGTTAGTTTGTTTCGGGAAGATTTGTTGGGCGGTCTCGACATTACCCTGAAGGCGGCGTTTAGTGGCAAGGGCATTCCGCGCCCTGAAGATATCATCTCCCTCTGGGATTCCGATGAAGCAGTCAAAGTTTATCCGTTTATTCTGGATCTCAAAGGACCTGCTTTATCTCGTCACCGAAAATTGGCCGACGTGGCCGTGGAGTTTCTGAAAAGAAAAATGAAAATAGTGCCGGTGGAGGGGATGGATTGGGTCGAAGGTTTCATATGCTTTGCAGAAGTCAACGGATTCTAGTGATTAGTCGGGTATTGCAGTAGCTATATGTTTTGATAGATCTTGTTTTAGAATTCTCTGCTTTCAAGAACTCGAGATATAGTATTTGGCTGTTGTGGTGGTTAGGACTTTGTTAGTTTCTCCTTCGTTTTGCTACTTTTATGTTTTAAACTGCATGAAAATGATCTCTGCTAGCTCTTTTTGGTGGTCTGATGGTCTTCATTGAAAATATCCTGCTCAGCAGACGTTTGTAATGCTTTCTCTATCTATGAAATATCACCTTACGTATCAAAAAAAAAAAAATATGTACATATAAAATAATATACGTATAAATATATAATATATAAAATAACTAATAAGTATAAGCAGCGATGAGCAACAACGATTACCATATAAAAGCAACGAATATATATAGGTGCAGCAATGATATTATAAGTCAGTGATTAAGATAATATGGGAAAAGGCAGCAATCAAGACAAAGCAGATTATAATGGAGCAGCATTTCATTATAATATACAGCAACTAAAAATATGCAGCGATCGCTGTTAAGGAAGGCAGCACTTCATAAGAAATTGATTAAGGAAGCGATTCATATTATCTGAAGGAAGTTTTAAGAAGTTTGAGTTTGGTTGAAATAAAAAATTAAGGTGAGGTTCTTAACAAAGGGTCATGACCTTATAAAAGGTCGACTATTCTAAAAGATGCCTCCCTTCATGAAAAGGTATAAGGAGGATATAAAGATCAAGGGAAGTTAGAGAGAAAGGGGGCAGTCTGGAAGATATATTTTTTCTGAGTGTTAAGGCATCAAGGAATATACAGCAGACATTAGAAGGAAGAAGAAGCAGATTAGAAGGAAGGAATTAGGAATGGGAATAATATCAGCTGATCTCTATCCAGGAGACGGAAAAAATGAACAATATGGATAGAGCAGCAGATCAGAAAGAAGGATTGAATGGAATTGGAAAGAAAAAGAGCACAGATAGATGGAACAGAAATAGGATGGAAAATAAATAATAAGGGGGACTCATTGAAGGTAGCAGAATGGAATCAAATCTAAGACACAGATACACAAAAGTGAATAAGGACAGAAATAGGTGCATTATCTGAGTATAGCAGCAGAGATCAGCAGATAAGTACATTGTTGCAAGAATATATATAATTAGAGAAGTATGTATATCTCTAGTGTATATTTATATATATATTCACATAAAAATATAAATAAACAGATTATATATGATTAGGCAATAATGATGCTTGCAGCAATTATGAATTGAGACTAATCTATTGGTTTCTCTTTAAGCAATATTTCTGAGTATTGAGAACAGATCAATCAAGGAGAAGAGCATACAGATCAGAAGGACAAAGAGACTCAGACCCGTGTATCATAATAGGGTGCTATTATCAAATATATCAATATAATCAGGTGTATTATCTGCAAGTCATTGTTTACCTATGTATGCATTTTGCTTATAAAATAATAAGAGTAGTTAATGAAGGATTTCTTATGATTGAATCAGAATTATGTTGACTTTCTGAAACCCACCCTATGGGTAGGGTCTGTGGTGAAGTGGTAGGGGCCAGAAGCCCACTTGCGACCTCCACCCAATTCCTCAAGAAGGAAGGGCCTGGGGTGAAGTCGTAGGAGCCAAAAAAGCCCACTTGCAATCACCGCCCAATCCCACAAGGTGGCAAGTGTCTTTAGGGGTTGAGACCATAGATGAAAAACTCGCCAAAAACCCAGCGAATAGTTGAAAACTCGAGCGTTTTTCTTGAAAACGAGTTTTTTAGGTATTTACTCGCCAAAAAAACTCACCAAGTTTTTGGCAAGTTTTTCAGAAAAATTCAAAGAGTTTTTAAAAAAAAAACTCGGCCACTCAGCAAAACAACCCCTATGGCCAAAATAAAGGCAACTTCAATTCATTTTTTGCCTCCACCAGTTGCTTTTCCTTAGTAAAAACACTCTCCCATGAAGTTTTGTGTGGTTTTGGAGGTCTTAATTTGGGCGTTGCCCCCAAATGAGGATGCCATTTTGTACCCAATTTGCTTTCAAATCAATCAAATACAACTAGACTAAACTCGTTTCTTTTATGTACTCATTTATTGACTCATTGGATGCTAATCTTTGAATTTTGAAAAAAAAATGCATTTTTGGTGAAGTTTAAGCAATTTTTTAAGTTGTCGAGCTTTTTGCCGACGTTTTTTCCTAGCCGAGCTTTCCAAGCTTGCCAAGTACTTGCAATTGGCGAGTTTTTCAACTATGGTTGAGACATTGATGGAGAAAGCAAGTACAAGTCACCAAGGGGGAGGGTTGTGGTATACACCCTCTTAGGCTTGGCATATGGCTTCGAGCAAACCCATCATGTCCCTTCTCCCAATTTCTTTACATGTTTGCATTGTTGATAACCTAAGTCACCGCATTCGCCAAATTTCAACCATGAGGTTCGAAATTTGGCGAACTTCAAAACAGGGTTAAAAATTCGTTCAGATTCGCCTATATTCGCTTGCCTAAATGGCATAGGTTTTTTAAATAAAACATATTTACAAAAATGGAGCTGTTGTGACGGCAGATGGCCTCCATCAATATTGAAACCCCGATTGTGACTGTGCTTGTGGGAGCCCTATTCAACCACTTTTCCGTCATCGATGATGGCGATAATGGAAAGCCTGTGCACATCTTGGACTTCACCATCCGGTCCAAGGCATCCTCTACAGTTTTCTCAGACTTCGCATCAAGCACGCCCATGGCTTCGTTGAGTAGAATGGAAAGGGCTTTCGTGAAAAGCCTAAAATTTAATTACAAAATTAAAAGCCTTTTGTGAAAAACCTAAAATTTAATTTAATGTTCATTTGTGATTTATTTATTTTTTTATTCGCAATGTTAAAATTTAATATTTTTAAATAAATAAGTAAACTTTTACTATATTAATTTATTATTTATATATTAATAATATTTATCAATAATACTTAAAATTTAAATTATATATTTAAACATATTTATTATTTCTTTTACTTTGTGTTTATTATTATTTATATATTAATAATATTTAAATTTTAAATTATATTTTTAAATATATTTATTATTTATTTAGTTTTATTAATATATTTAAACATATTAGTATATTAATATTATTTTTTAATTATTTTAAGTATATTACTTATATTTTAAAAAAATCAAAATTATATAAGGCGAATTTAATCCGAATTTTTTACTTTTCAAATTTTTTCCTTGTCGAACTTCATCCGAATTTCAATGTTGCCGAACTCGAATTCGAATTCGAACGTGGTGACTTAGTTGGTAACCTCTAGATGTGATGTAATTGTCTAACCCTAACAAGCATATATACATATTTGCATATATTGTTCATGTGGTGAATGCAGGATTCCAATCCAAGATTACATCATTAAAGACATTTATTTAATAAGGTGAAACCCTAACCGTATTTGTTGCAATTTGTGATCAATAGGCGAATTCTAGGTGAAATCAAGATAAGGGACATTACTGTTTTAAAGTAGATATAAAAATAAATAAGAGGCACAAAAATGAAGAGCAATTCTGATTTATTTTAGAAGAAAGTGTGTGCGATAGAATGAAAAACATATGAGTGGATTTATAAAGAAATTTTGATATACATAGTGACCAATTTTGAAGGAAGATAATGACAAAGCTTGGATCAGATTTATAAAACAGATGTGTGTATTACTTAGATCATATTTGCGAAAGAAGGATAGTCTGTGAATGGAGATCAGATTTGTGAAGGATATTGTGTGTGAATCTGATTTGAAAAGGGAAGACTTACATCATATAGAATCAGAAGTATTAATCAGAATTGAGAAAGAGAAATATTGTGTGGGATACAATCAAATTTAAGGAAGAAGAATATTGTGTGAGTTGTAGTCAGTTTTGTGGGGGTTCAAGCCTCCAATAGGTTGGAGCCTATTGCTGGGTTGAAGAATAGTTGTTGTGTGGGGGTTGGAGCCTATCAAGTAGAGGTTAGAGCCTCTTGCTGAGTTGGAGCTCAGTTGGTATAGAGATTTGAGATTTTGATAGTAGGTTGTAGCCTACAAGAAGAAGAAGATTAAACTATAATACATACGCAATATTGTGTCGTGGTTTTTTCCCAAAAGGGTTTCTGCGTAAATCATGTGTTCTCATTGTGTTCCTAATTGCTAGATCTTACCTGAATGGTTTTATTGTGATTGGTTAAGTTTTGAAAAGTAAAAGTTTGTTAGATACTGATTCACCCTCCCCCCCTTTCAGTATCACCATGTGCTCAACACCTAATACCAACTCAAAAACCTAATCTAAATAATATGTACTTCCTATTTACAATTTAGACAAGTATGTTTTCTATGATGGTTCACACATAAACAACAAAACTAAGGATGTGTGTTTGAACAAGTGATACAACCAAACTTAAATGAAAGCCTATCTTTTTGTTCTAAAGCTAGGAAAATGGTTGACATGCACTTTTAATCAAGGCGAGAGGGTTTTATGCTAATTGATTAAAAATAAGCCATACGATAACTACCACGCTTACATTGTTCAACTAAAGACAATGACTAAGAAATTCAAGTACAGAAAGAAGTAAGATTGATTAAAAGTTTAAACAACACAAAATACTTGATAAATTAGAAGATTCAAATGGTATACAAAGTGACAAGACCCACTTCACCATGACCTACAATACAAAGCCTACAGTTAAAAATAAAACACTTCCATTTGTTCTATCTACACATGTATTAGACATTATGAACTAAAAATAGTAATTGCATTCAAAGCCACAACAAGCATCTTAACACCTACTACAATACAAAGCTTTCAATAACTATTAAGTGATATTCAACTCATAAATGCACGGTAACAAACATGCAAACCAGTGATTTGAGCTATTTAGAGTTGTGTTTTACCATAGTGTTATGCATGAGGAAGAGGGCCAAAACATATGCATTAAGAATACAAAATAAACAAAGGAAAACATACACACATATTCATCATACCACAGTTCACAAATTTGGACTTGAAGAATACTCGGCAAGCCAAAAGAAATTGGCTCGAAGAGTACTCAAGAAAAACTCGACAAAACTTGGCACCTTAAAAAACACAATTGTTTTAAAAAATATAAATTTTATGCAAAATATATCTAGAAAATGTATCAAATGAGTTTGGTGGGGGTATGGGGGCAATGCCCTCTGTTGAGTCGAAGGGCAACTGTAGTGTCCCACCCCAATTGAGACAAACTTCAACATGATTAAAAAATCTCAGTTTGACACATTTAATCATTTTGTCAAACAATTACCACAATATCAATTTCTAAATTTTCAAGACCTCGCATACATAAAGGAAAAAGTTTAATAGTCATTCATTCCATGCATGAAGGCTTACAATCATTATGAAGCTAAAATATCACCGCTGTTCAAATCAGAAATAATACACAGCAGTAGCATAGATGATTCAATGAATAGTATTTCAGACCTGGAAGTGAAGCAGCTTGTATATCTGAGCAGTTACAACAAATCAGACCTCCTAAACATTACCAACACCCCACTTGACCTTCCTAAGTAGCTGCAATTGTAAATGCAGATGTATTATTTGGTATTGAGCACTCCCACGACCACCCAGAATGACAAATAACTCCCTTAATGCTGCAACAGGGTTGATTTGCTGCTACAAGAATGTACACAGCCCCACGCCTTGGTCTCAACATTCAGCAATGTCTCCAATTGGAAACGCCTCCCTCAATCACACTGCTGTGGCTAGGTTTGGACAATAAATACGTCTAATTGTAAATGCACAAAACCAATGTTGTCGCCCTTAATCTTCACGCCCAGGTTGCAATTTGATCTACCACATGTGCACCTAGCAATCTGGTAAAATATCATCAACTCTACCAGCAATTAAATCTTCAAACCCTTGGTTGGCAACTCTGTGCCTACAAAGACTTCGTTAATTCTTAAAATACACTCTGTAAAATACTTTGCTTTGACAATGATAAGCAATACACTTGCAATCTCTGATAAGTCGTTAAAACCCTGAATAATGAAGTCTTCCTGTATTTTTTGATGCACAAGCACAACCCCTTAAAAATGGAATTGTATGTAAGCCGGCTTGGGAGTTCTTCCACTCCTGTACCAAGTTGTTCCTCACGAGGGTTTTCATCCTCGATGAAGCTGAGTATTTCCAGACTCTCCAATCCTCCTGCAAAACCCTTAGCAAAATTCCTCTTCAACAATATGAATCTGCAAAATGAGCTCTCAATGCCCTTTTATATTTTTCCCAAACTCCACGCCCAAATTCACATTTGAAATATATTTCATTTAATTTAATTTCCCGCCTTACATTTTTTAAATTTCCGCGCACAACTTTATAATATAACATCCTTTTTAACTTTTTAAAGTCACATATATCTCCCTTTTTAAAATTGGCACTTTAACTTATATTATAAAGTATACTTTAAAATTCACTTATATCCCCTTTTAATATAAAGTCCTTTTAATTTATTAAAAACACAAAGTTAAATTATTTAATTTAACTTTATTATTTAATGTTATTAATTGGGGTGGTGGGCCTAGCTGTATTGGCTAAAGCATCTTGTTGCAGCAAGAGGTCACAAGGTCTAGCCTCCCCACCATCCTCATGGTACTGGAGGGCGTATCGTGCACGCATCATGTAATGTCCCCTTCTCGGTAGCACTTCAGGAGATCACTTAGCCTTTTAATTCCCGAGGCTAATGTTGAAGTTGAGGGAATCATTTGTTTAATTACTTAATTTTTACCTGAGTTTCAGGGTAATCTTTTAAGGTGAAATTAAGTGATTAATTAAATCATTTTATAAAGTGATTTTTGTGAATGGTGCATAAAGTAACTTAGGAAATATTTAAATATATTACTTTGTAAAAGTCACTTTATTTGGGGTTGGAAAAATTAAAAGAAAAGGGAGTTTAATTTTGTCAGGCTTCTTTGGAAAGAAAATACAAAAAGAAAAAGTGAGAAGCCACTCGTTACTTTTGAAAATGAACATTTCTCATGGCAACTGGTCGAGTTCTTCTAGATTTTGGAAGAACCCTTTGTCTCCCATTTCAGTTGTGTGACACCAACCCTAGTTGGGAAAATGGAGAAAATCATTCAAACGTTCCATTGTAGCTTCATTGAATTCATTAATCTCCTTCATTAAAATTGTGGCTCAAATGACTTGCATTCTCAAAATGTATTGAGTAATGGTTGTTGAATAATGTAATTGACCATTTTAGAAAATGTAAAGGAGTCTATTGGTGGCGTGTGAGTTTGTGGTTGTTGCACACAAGGTTGACCTCTGCAAACAAGTCATATTATCCCTATTGTGATAGCGTTCCATTTCCTAACAGTTTGCATTTGATATGAGCATCCACGGGAAGGTTTTTTTCCCAAGTCGTGTGACCTCCAGCAATAAAAACGTGGAAGCCTGAGCTTGTTCAAACCCTCATATAGGCGTTTCAGAAGGTGCTCTAGTTGTGTGATCAAAAGGAGAGTTGGTGTCTGCCCTGGAACTAGGCATGACATTCCTGAGAGGTTTTGGGACTCTTTTGAGAGTTGCATGAGTTCTTCACTGCCAAACGTAACATCCACAGAGGGAGTCGTGCATACTGGAGCTAGTGGACTCTTATTTTGCTATGGTGAGTTGATCCCAGGTCTAGTCGACTCAAACACTAGTCATTTTTGGTTATCTACTGTGTTTGGGAGTATCATTTCCAAGTGAAGTCAGATTTGTTTAGAATCTTTCAAACATCATGCATGCTTGTACCTGTTAGGAGTTGCCTTGCACGTGCTGTAAGAATCAGTAGTCTCTTGGCAGCATTTTGATGTATTTCAAATTTAGATAGTGGTGGAAATTATGATGCAATAACATTGAAATTCTACATATGTGAAATATCAATATATGCTTACACTTGAATGCATAACCCATGTTTACTTGAAACAAGAAAAGAAGTTATCAGATCCGAGACAAATCCAACATAGAACAAAAAAAAATAACTAGAGAACCTTACAAGTCACCGGTCACATGAAAAAAGTTTATAGGAGGGCGGCTACCCAATTCCAATTCCTGCAATCTAAAAAGAACGTTATTAATTCTTAACACCTTGGACCATAATCACGTCGAGATAGAACTAGGATATAAATATGTCATCATGCCCAAAATAGTAACTTTGCCACTGACCATACCAGACACCCTGATGACTTACTATAAATAGCAAGTATGGTCCTGTTGTGACCTTTTCACACATCGCCCCATTCAAGATGGGGACCCCCTAATTTTTGCTCCGTTCCGGTCTTTTGGCTTGGGTTTTCCTCTCTCTCTCTCTCTCTGTCTCTTTTCTGGTGTCCGTCTTTCGGGGGGTTGTGTCCGTCATTGGGCTTAAACGCGAAATATTGGCCAAGTCTAAAATTAGGGTTTTGAACTTTTCTGGTCAATTCAAGGTCAAGTAAAGTGAGAAAATTAAAAATTGAGCTTAACAATGTTATATTGTGAGGGCATCCGTGAGGGCTTCGGCCGGGTTTTCGTGATGCAGGAGTGCCACTACTTGGTGATGCAATTCGGTGATTTATCGGCTATTTTGAGATCCCGTCATCACCGCGGCATTTGAAGGGTATATCGGTGCTTGCGTACTGAATTTGGTAAAGCAGTTAACTTACTATTTTGCTTGATCCAGAGCTCGAGGCCGATTCCGAAGTCCGGATAGGAGTTTTCTTTGCGTAATACGGATATTTCATACAGGTTTTGAGACCAGCGGCAGTAACATGCGGTGAGATGGTCGCTTTAGGATTGACCTTAGAGGCTATTTTTGAGTTTTGCATGTCGGTTTCTTTTGCATGTCGGGGTGATTCACGATGGGTTTTAGAAACTGGCGATGGTGTGAAGCATGCAAAGCTGAGGATTCTCACTTTCGGTAGGAACTTGCGCACAATTTTTTAGCGAGGTGTGTCCGGCCATTGCCACCCGGCCAGTTGATTTGCGAGGCGATCGCGGTGTTAGCGACGAAGCAAGCGGGGAGATCTTTTGTCGCATGCAATGCAAATTAGGTTTCGGCTTAGGAGCCTACAAAATAGGCATCAAAAGTCAAATCTTGGCCAGATGTAAACCATGCGGCGTCGGCATCCTTCAAGCTATCTCTTTGGTGAAATTTAAAGTCAAGCGAGCGCTTACTATTTATAGTAAGTCAAATTGAAGCGTGCTAAAAATAGTAAATCAAGGTGCATGCGCCCGTGTCGACCGAAGGCGAGTCCGTGGTGAGGGTCGCCTCATTCGAATTTCAACTCGATCGGAGTTTGGGAGCTATCAGAAACAAGAGCTTACTATTTATAGTAAGCCATCTTCAGAAACAGGCTATAAATAGCAGGGTGACTAAAAGTGGCAGTGTCGACAAGTTGATAAAGGCATGAGGATGCTATGTTTAAAATTTCAGGCCATTCCGAGCTTCAGAAGTCCAAATTCAGAAAACTTACTATAAATAGCAGGGCACGTAAGCTGGCGAGGATGATAAAAATTCGTCTAAGTTTGGAGTCTCGTCCAGCAGGCATAGGAAAATGCGCCCATCTCAGCTAGAGGCGTAGAAAATTTTTGAAAATGTGAGTTCATCATTCACACAGGGCAAAATGCGCCCAGGGTAGGAAAGTCAAAAGAAAGTCAACGTTTTCATCCTGCAGCAGGGGCAAAATGCGCCCAAGAAGAAAGAGGGAAAAAGTTGAAAAAGTTTCTAAGGCATGAAAATCCGCCTCACACATCAAAATGCGCCCATCCTTCACAAGCATGAAAATGCGCCCAAAATTCAAGGAGGTCAAAGCAGAGTCAAAGTTCTTATCCTTCTCCAAGGCCAAAATGCGCCCAAACTGGGTCATGTGAGGACAAAAAAATAGGAGGCGAAGGGTCACTCCAAAAGGTTTATCCACCAGACATGTCAAAATGCGCCCACAAGGCAAGTAAGGTCAACGAGTCAACACTTTTATCCTCCACCTCCATAAAAATGCGCTCAAGTTGAAGCAAGTCAACAAGTCAAAGCAAACTCGTCCTCCTTAGGGGCTAAAATGCGCCCAAATCATGCATGTCAAGACGAAAATAAAGAAGGTGAAGGGTCACAAGGCGTGGTGGCAAGTTTCATCCTCCTCCTACAAGGAAATGCGCCCATGTTTCAATGTGAAAAGTAATTAAGGGTGGTAATTAAGGCAAAAATGTTACCTAGACATGATGAAAAGAGGTAAAAGATGGGCGTTGTCCTCCATCATGTGTAGAATGCGCCCAAGGTGGTGGGCCTTAGAGAGACTTTGCTAGGCGTGTGAAGGGAGTTATAAGGCGTTGGAATTTCCTAAGGCGTGGTATATGTTAGAAAATATCTGAAGGTGGTAGGAATGAAATGGCAAGTGCTAGGCGCCTCAAGTAGAAAATAAAATATTTGCTAAGTGTTAAAATTTCTCTAAGGCGTTGGGCTTTTAAATAAATATTTTCCAAGTGTGGAATGAAATACAAATGAAGTGAGACGTGTCGGGAATGAATAAAAATTTCCAAATGAAGTTGATCAAAAAAAATTCCTCGCCACTGGCAATAAAATTTTTCTAAGGCAAGTTTTTAAAAGTACAAGATGATTTTTAAATATTTTCTAAGGCAAATTTATTTTTCTTGGAAAATACGCCTGGAGCTCCAAGTTGATGAAATTTCTCAGAGCACGAGCAACTTTTCTCAGTGATGGAGTCAGAAACAAGGATAATTCAAGTTCTTCAAATTTTTCAAGAAGTCAGAGCAACACAGAGTGATCACAGGCGAAGAACGAATTTAAATGATGGAAATAATATTTTTTCTAAGGTTCAAATTCGAAAAATCAAATGAACCCGTTCGTTGGGTACCCATGAATTCAGAGCATTCTGAAGAAAATTTGCTTCTGGGTACTGAACATTCGTGATGATAGATGGATTTCCAAGTCTTATGAGCTTCGCCAACACTCTTTCAGTGAAGAATTTAATCAGTTCTCGAATTGTGAATTTTCCTAAGGGAGAATTTTAAATTTTCTAAGGCAAATTTGAATAAAATGAGTTTTCAAAGTGAATTTTCTTCGAACGACGAATCTAAAGGGAGTTGCCTAGATAATTTTGATTAAACTCTTCAAGGATGAATTTTCCAGAGCAGATGATGGAGTTAAAAATTCGAATTCAAATGACAGAGCTCCGGCTGGTGGATTCAAAAATGACGAATTTAAATTTAATTTTCGAAAAGGAATTCAAAAACGCCAGTCAAAGTCAAGTTTCTAGAAGAATAATATTCCCGACGACTGGAGACAAGTGTCAGAAACACCAGAGAGGGAAAATTCGAATTCTTGAAGTGGAGTAGTGGAGTTTAATGGCACTGGCTAAAATTAACTCCTTCTAGAATTCGAATTCTAGCTATAAAATGAACAAGTTTTTCACTCATTTTCACAACTGGAGAAAGCGATTTTGCTCTGAGAGTGAGGCATTGCAGTGAGTTGCTGAGGCTGGAGGAATTCAAAAGTTGCTAAGTCTGAGTGAGCTTGAAGAAGTTCGAGTTTTGCTGAGGAATTGAGCTTGCTGAAGAGGCGCACTTGAAAGTTGATTAAATTTGTTGCTGAAGTAGAAGGACGCACTTGCAAGTTGCTGAGTATCCCAATCTGCATTTGAAGTACGCCTTGAAGTTGCCAAGTTGAAAGGTACGCCATTGCTGATTAAAGGAGTATTTGCTGAAGATTATAGAAGCTTGAAAGAGGTACGGCCTTGCTAGCACTGAAGTCTGAAATTTGATTCGTTGAGCTTAGTTGAAGTTGCCTGTGGGACGCCTTGGGGTGAAGCAAAGGAACAATTGAGAACTTAGGAGCACGAATTTGCTAGCTTGATATTTGCTGGTTTGAAGTGCAAAGACATAGAAGTTCAAATTGCTGATTGCTGATTGAGAAGTAAAGTCATCAGAGTTCACTTAGAAATCTGTTCTAAGTGTCGGAATTCGAATATATTCAAGAAAAGAAGCTGAGGTTTGCAAACAAGAAAGTTATTGCAGCTTCTAAAGTCGACTGCAGCCCCTATCATGCCTTATTTTATTAAATTTAATTGCTGATGAATGTTCGTTATGTTGCAGATGGCTGAAGCGAGGACAACCGGAAAGGACAATGGTGCCTCCAGACAGGCTACGATCAAGAAGCTCAGTAAAACATTCATGCCGGAGTCGAAGTTCATTTCAAAGTACAGGCAAGTTAGCCGGATACTAACACAGACTCTACATCCCAGCTTTGGGGTCTCAGGAAATTTTATTTTAGGTGCAAATCCTCCGGAGCCGGTTGCCATACAACATAGTCGAAGTGGACTATATCGCAGTACTGGTTTTCGCGCCCGGCTATTGATGTTCCGAGGAGTTGATTATGATGCGCCAATATTCTGAGAAAGAGGCTTACCCGATCGAATCATGTCACGAGATGGCCAAATTAGCACTTAATCCTTTTGGCTGACCCATTGGTGGCCAGCTTTCGGGATCCCGGTACATAGGAACATGATTTACAAGTCCAGGGAGCGAGCGGAGCGGATGTATGCCTCTGCTTTTGAACGATGCATGGATACAATTAACACTCACTGGATGAGCACTCCGAAGCCATCTCGTGCGAAATTGCCAAAACAGATCATAGCGGAGGACCTGAAACCAGAGTACTGTGATCTTATCATGATGCTGAGCAGAGTTGGTGGTTGCCCACAGTCTTATATTTTCGAGCCTTGGATGTTTTATTACATCAGCAGTGTTAGAAAGGGAAAAGGATTATGTCAATTGGGGAGATGATCGTGATAATAATATACATGAAGGCGGCTCGAGGCACGAGGAGGGACTAAAGCGTTTTACATGAGCTCTACTTCTTTGTTTACATGTTGGCACGGATGACGACGTACAGGGGGATTTCTTACAAGGAACCCGTCGGTTGTGGCTCTCACCAGTTCAAAATCCATGAGGCGTGTACACAGTTGCACCTGTCGAGCACAACCCACTACAAGCGTGTCAACGATTCATTCACCATGTGTACATCCGCGAGGGGCTGCCCGGGGAGGTTACATCCTGGGAGAATCTCTAGAGATGCGGGGAGTTGATTAAGAAATTGTAGGTCTTTGGTTTATTCCAATTTCGAGATTTTCATACATTGAAACAAGGATTTTCTTCATACCCTTATAGGCTGCCTAAGTACCCAACAGATAAGATAATAATGCTAGAGATATCTAGACAGTTGCTTGCCTTTGACAAAATTCAGAAGAAGAAGAAGAAAGGGGGGATAGAGTTTCCAATTGTGATGGGCAACTCGGATGAGGTGTGTCCTTCGATACAGGCAGCTAGGGAAGCTGAGAGTGAGCTTCAATTTTATCACTTCTCATATCATACAAGCCGACAGCACTATGACCCGCACCATAACATCAATTGGGTTTTGTCGGAGGAGTTTCAACATAAGGCCACCATAGAAGATTATTGGGCTGATGCAGTTGATGAAATTGAAGTGAGGAAGAGAATGTTCTCTAGGTTGCCGATTACTCTGATCAGGGAGTGTGAGGTAGTTCCAGTTCCGGACCAGGTTAATGAGGATATAGTTGTTCATCAGTTATCTGACTGATGGGATACTCACTTCCTTTATGGTGGTGAGCCGAGTTGTAGACTTGGAGTATACTCCATCTGATTACTTATTGACATTCACGAGGGCATGGGATTTGATGAAGCGGGTGAAGCAATTGAAAGTAGGTCAATTGCCTTGACTTACAATATGATAGGGGAGATCACGGGGCGCCCACCACGAGGGGAAGGAAAAAGCTTGAATTACGCACAGGGGTCTAGAAGTCAGAGAGAAAGAAATAGTTCAGCGAGGAACCTCCCACGAGTCCCGTTAAGCGTGCAACTGGAGACCACGTTCTCAAGTATCACGGGGAGGTGTCCTTATTTGCTGATCAGAGGGTTGCAATGAATCAGGTACCGGAGATACAGAGTGATATTCAGCCTCCACAGAGGGAGTCAATTGGCCAGAGTGCCAATGTACCTGTTAGGATTGATCAGCAGGATGATGAGGGGACTATTACTGACCCTCAGTTTCAGCAGGAGATAGAGGCGGCCATGAATGATGGCGATGATGATGATATAGTGTCAGGTGACACTCAGCCACTCGAGGACAATGAGCCTCGCCAGAATGAGGAAGAAGTGGAACAGGTTAGAGAAGTCGAGGCACAGGAGCAGCAGCCCTTTGATATACTATATGAGGTGCCCTATTGGCTTAGAGACAGAATGCGAAGAAGCCCGAGTGAGGAGATTGATCCAGCAGTTGAGATGGAAGAGTTCTTGAACCGGATCAGTGCTCCTCCACCGAAGAAGAAGGCAAGAAAGTTCTCGAAGATCTCCACTGATGAGGATGGCTCTCGTACTCTTCACGTTGCTGTCCCACGAGTCGAGTGTGACCGGAATGAAGCAGCTCCTGAAAACTATGTGGTCACCACCACTCACCCGGCCCGGGGAGGCGCCCTGCAGGGTGCTTTCGAGATTGTTGAGGAGTGTGATAACTCCTTCCTTACCCTCAAGGATAGGTGTTCAAGAAAGAGGAGAAATATAAAGTTGAAAGCAAGAACACAAGGCGTTAGTTGGATATGTTATTACGGTTGTCCGTTCGAGGCGGGATGTACCCGATGAAAGCGAGCCTCCAGTATTCCCTAGAAATTCGATGTGACTTAGTAGGTTGGGAAGATGTACCAGGGGAGGCGGAGACAAATGGGTCCACCGGGGAGTTCGTCTTGGAGGCGGAAGAGAAGTTTATGGAGGAGGACCTTTATACGCGCTGGCCGAGCCTCTACCTATTTTAGCCCAGCGGATGGATGCGGTGGATCATGCTTGGGGCGATGCCTCTATCTATCGGAGTAAGGTGATCCAGCGTCTTGAGGTGTTGAGGAATGTGCCATTGCAGTTGCTGATTGATGGAGGTGTCATTCAGGCGAATGACCGATATGATTTCTCTCGGTGGTATTCTTCGGCTATCACAGGGCGTGGCTTCTTCGATGCAGCACAGGCAGATTCAGCCAAGGTACACAGGGCTATGGCCAACATCATAGATGGAGTTCAGAACACCTTTGAGGCCATATTTGCTAGGCGGCCGAGTCCGTATGAGATACCTTTTGATAATTTGAGGGGTTTGTCGGGTTCCTTCTTCAAGCAGATGTTAAGACCTTTGTACGGATGACTTTGAAAATACTGCTACATTTCCACTTTGATCCGAACATCCAGATTCCTTAATGCTGGAGAAAATCTTGTACGGGGCACGAGCATTCAGTCACGGTATTAGAGTTTCAGTTGGATTGTGTTCCACCTATTTCGGTTCATGAGGTTGAGGCCGTACTTAGCAGGTTTGTTGAGTTGGCAGTCAAAGAGAAGGCCAATGGGAACACACTACTGGACGAGGATCTTCTAGAAGACTGAATGTGGAGCATTTATTGCATTTGCTATTTTCGGGAGTGAGTGGGAATCTTTGATTCATTTAATGTACCACTCCCTTATTCTGGCAGTTTTTAGGGTTAGGGCTGAGGTGGCACGATTCTGGCCACTCTATTGATTGTAACCCTAGCCGTCCTTTGGGACTGGGCTAGCTATAAAAGGGGGAGTCCCCCTCATTTGTAATTATTAGATTAGAAGATTAGATCAGTTAGAATCAGAGTAGACATTGAGAGAGCTTTAGAGCTAGATAGTGTAGCTTTGTAGAGCATTTTGCATCATTTGGAGAAGAAAGAAAGTTTTCCCTTTGAAAACTTTTGAAGAGATTGTTGTGTAACACATTTTATGATAATAGATCTTTTCATTGATGATGGAATTCGTCTTGTCATGAAATTCTAGCAAGGTTTCTTCTTCCTTTCGTATCCAAGTAGATTAAGATTCATGCAAGTAGCTTACTTAGGTGTGTGGTGTTTCATTGAGATAGCTTCGCTTTATTCCATACCACTAGCGGCTTGTTGATGATAAGTTCGCCTTGCGTGGTCGACTGGAGATTATTTTGTGTTTAACTTCGGTTGTGGTTTACATGCTTATATGCGTTGTTCTGATGGTGTATGTATGTTAAACTATAACTTGAATACCTTTCGCTATCCCCTTTGAAGATTGCACCGATTTTACTGAGGCTGTCCGACGGAGGCTAGGTGAAATCCGGTTGAAGTCTATTGAAACGAAGCCCCACATACCCTGCATTTAGAATAGAATATAAATTTCTTAGGCCCTTTCCCTTTACTTTCCGCACTTTCTTATTAGTCTTAGGAAAAGATACACATTGCCAAATCATACACGTAAGAATTCCCCTTCAAAATCATACATTAGCTGCTGACTGCAAGAAATCTGGACAATTACGTAAGTCCCCTCGTACGAACACAGCAATACACATCAACCAAACTGGGTCTATTCGCACTAAAGGAACCTTGGAGTTGAACATGCGAACTTTCTCGCAATCTTAGCGCATGGAATACTTTGATCAAGAGAGAACGGAGTAGCCCCAAAACTATTTTGTTCTGCTGTTTGGTATGGTCACAAAAACCACATCAACAGGTCCAATCGCCTAAATGAGCCTGGGAAAACACACTATGAGAACCCCTTGGTAACTCTAAGCTAGGAAAACCACTAACTGAGCTCAAAGAGTTGACTGAACGAGTCTACAAATGCAAACAAAGGACCCCCTAACCACCCTATTAGTCCACGGGGACCAAGCGATGGACTAACCTTTAAAAAAGATATTAAAAGATATTGGCCTAGGAAAAGAGGACATTACAACAACGCCCCCAATAGGGTTGAGGGCCACATAAACCTTCATGGCACACACCATTTTCATAATTTCGTAAAAGGAAAAATGAAATAATCCCCCTTACAATTTTTTTAAATTGTCACATCAACAACTTCACCCGTCAGCATTAGCAAAACCAAAACCAACTTTGAAATGTAACCCTACATCAAGAATGTACACCAAGATCCCAATGACGGGCGAGGTGTGAGCATATGGCGCCGGGGATCATTAGGTAATAAACTAAAAGTGCTGGAAATACAATGATTATGCAACTCAACCACTTATTCAACGAGAGTAGATTGACGGCTTGGCCGATTAGCATGATGAAGAATGCAAGTACATGAAAAGTAAGTAATGGGCAGTTTGTCGACCCCTTCCGCTTGTTCAGCAGGCAGTACAGAAAGTAAATGGAGGGTGAGGCCAGTCCCTTTCACTAAGAGTGGGAATTACAAGTAAAGAGCATGGACGGCGAGGCATGTCCCTTCCACCATGAGTGGGAAATACAAAAGTAAAATTGCAGAAATAAGATGACCGAATCAATACTACTGATATTAGCCTTACAATATGATATAATCTGCAAATTATAATGAGAGTTAGGTATCCAATAAACTCCAATATGAGATTAGATGATCTCCAAACATCAACCAGCTATTGTACAAGGGAAAACAAGCCAAAAACTGAACTTCTAACAATCTGAAATGACAAAACAGCGTACAGAAAATGCAAACCAGCAAGCATGAATCACACCAAAATGCTCATAACTTGATGTAGACACCTCTAAATGACATGAAACCAAGTGCTAATGAAGCATAGGAGGTAGGCGCCCAAGATAGAACCAAGAAACAACATCAAACACCTCAGAATATTTTATGCACGCAAACCAAGGCACCTGCAGGCAAGGTACGACCTCCAAGAGAGAGCGACCAGCAAGATAAAATCCAATACTCCTCCAAAAAATCTGAAAACTTGCAAGAAGTGGCACCTAGGGTAGAGAGGAGGATAGAGAAAACACCCAGAACCAAACAAAAATTATGCAAGGAGCTATGATTGAAAATGTGCTTCAGCCAAGCACCACCAGCAACATGAAAAACTGATATAACTCACCAAAATCAGAAAATATCAATCAAACAACCAACTTGAAGCTCAATCTACAATCTCTGAATGAGAAGTAGTCTCATAATCAGCTAGGTGTTATCTTTCAAACACAAAACCGAGTACCTGCTAGGAGGTATGCGTTCCTCGAAGCCCAAGCCTGAAACAATTTTAGGAGCATTTCAATGTAATAAGCAATGGGATAACTACAAATGAAGGCCAAGTCTCTTATTTATAACATTTCTCCTCAATTTCAAATCCACTTTTCCCTCCAATTAGGGCACCCAAGGTGAAATCCACATTTACCTTCAATAATCTATAATTTGTATTTCATTTAGACACTTCTCCAAGTCGTCCCTTTTCATAAAGGTAATTTACTTTATCAAAATGCACATAATCATCAAGTTAGGCATCCCAAGTCATAAAGTGAAATACTTTATTAAAATGTCACTTATTTCTCCCTTAAGGCATCCATCAAGCCTTATTAAAATTTCACTTAATAAAATATTTGCAACTTAATATTTCCCTTATAAAGCCGTCCATTTTAGCATAGGAAATATTTTTTCATTCAAACATTATTCCATCAAATATAAAATCACTTAAGTCACCAAACCTGCCAAATCAGGCTCCAAGATTGTTGGAGACCAAACTGCCCTTCTAGAAATAGCCACTCCACTAAACTGTTGAACTACTGCTAAAAGTAGTAAGTGACTCCAAACTCATTTTAACCACATTTTGAGCAGCCGTCGTAACTTACTAAAAATAGTAAGTCAAGGGAAAGTTACCTGTTTTAGTTGCATGTCACACCACTGCGAAACTCTCTGAAAACCCATAGGGAATCCAGAATCCAAACTGTAAAACTCCAACATGCATGCCTCCAAAACTACCAAAATATCCTCCTAGAAAATAGGAAACCCTAATTTCAGCTTCTAACTAGCCTACGGGCTCCCAGAAATAGGCTATTAGACAAAGAAGAGTGTATAGCTAAAATGGGGACATCACAAAAAAAGCAATGCTTATAAAACCAAAAAAATGAAATTCTTTTGGAGTCTAACCCACATTTTTTCCTCAATTAGACATGTTGTTGAGTTAAATGGAAAAACTCTCCAATTTTTTCGCGAATACTCCCCAAAAACTAAGTAATTTTTTCAAAAAACTTAGAAAAATCTCAACAATTAACACTGACAAAACTCGTGGGTGAAAAAAATGGTGAGCACTCCACGACTCATCAAGTATGCAAACTATGCATCATACAAATATTGAGTCTTTGTTAACTTATTATATATTCATTATATCTTCATGTACCACATTACCATATATCCTTTTATGTATCTCTCATTACATATACCTCTCTATATATTTCTTTATCTCTTATCCTATAATGTCCCCTTTTTCCTAGTTGTGGACAAGATTGGTGGTTAGCCTTTGACTATGGGTCCCGTAGGCTAACATGGTGCTAAGGGGACCGTTTGAGGGTGTCTCTTATGTTCTTCAGTTGGCTTTTGGTGTTCTCTCCAGCTTTCTTTTGCTCAGTGTTTTGCTCAGAGGTCATTCAAGACGGTTTTTCCCACACTATTTTTAGTAAGTCACTTGCTCATATTGCTCATACTTACTAACTATTTATAGTAAGTCATGCTTGGATCAATTGTCATCATGCCTATATCCGGAAAATGTGATTGGATCACTCTCATGTGTTGGCCTTGGTTTATTATTGGGAATTAATGATTTAATTATATTATTAAAGTTAATTTGACTTTAATAATATTATTTATTAATGATGACTTTATAATAAGTCATTATAAGGGGTTAAGTGGCATTTAATAAAGTATTATATTTTAATGATGCTTTATTAAATATTAGATTAAAAGTCAAATATATTAAAAGGCAACAAAAGCAAATAATAATAATATTATATTATTTGCCCAAGTGGACGTGGGAATTAGAGTAAGTATAAAAAGCAAATTGAATGCTTTTTCATTATTCATTGTTATTTTGCAAATTTGTGGAAAAGAAACTTGCAAGGGTTTGTTGGTTGAGAATTGAAGATTTTTTTAGAACGAAATCCCTAAAAAAGAACAATGTCTACAAGTGTGAAAGATCACCCAAGGGCATTTAGGGAGATAATCTCATTCAGAGGTTGTCACAGGACTTAATTGTGTTCAAAAATCTTTCATAATCAATCATTCGGGGATATCAATTGCAGATTGGAGGTTTAAACCCCAGTTTATTATTGTTGATCATCCTTTTTTCATAGTGCAGTACTTAAATATTGCTGTCATAGCTATACTGGATATAGGGGCATGTCCCTAACCTTGCTCCTTCATACTCATGGCTTTCTAGAGTCACTACACAACCAGCAATTGTTCTTTGAACCTATGGTGACTTATGCTTGCTCCTACTCCTACATATGATCTTTCCAATTCCAACCTTTGGCACCCTTGCAGGTTTTTACCATTGGTCCTCATTAAGCCACCCTTTCAAGTTTTCAACCAGCTAATATTATCTAATAGCCTTATTCATTTTGTATCTCTATGCATCCTTACCCTTGATGAATCAAATTCATCAAGAGATTTTACAGTTTTGTTATGCGCATAAAGCCATTTGAGAGGGATTGAAGTATGGGTGAGCATGTGTCATCCAATCGTCACATAGCCATATGATCTCACAATGTCCAGGGCTTCCAATGAGCGGTAAGTGAAGTCTTTGTGTCAAGCCTCATCATTGGTCCAAGTCACCTAGTCAACATGCCTTTTGTATGTTAAGTATGTAGCATATAGTGGGACCCACCAAGTGCAAGCAAATTGTCTACCAACAGCCACATGTTATCACAACACTTTGAAACACTTTTATTGTCATCACAGGAATCTAGAAGAGTGACACAAAGGGAGCGCTTAGAGAATATCTCAACTGGAATACCTGATTCCCATAACGAAATGTGACGCAGGAGAAAGGTAAAGGAAGCAATATGGAGTATGAGACCAGATGGATTTTCGGTTTGCTTTTTTCATGCTTTTTGGATTAAAATAGGGAAAGAGATCACAGGAGTAATGAATGAGTCAAATCAAAAAAGGTACTGAACGATTTGAATTCTCCATTTATTGCATTTATCCCAAACTGAAGTAATCCAAGAACCTTTGCTGATTACAGACCCGTATCCCTTTTCAACATAAATATATAATCAATCTAGTTTTTAAAAGTCTGTAAAAAGATTTTAATCTATAATTGTGAAAAATTAAATATCTAAAGTTTCTTCTAATTTATATAAGAAAAAAAGCATGCATAAAAAAAAAATCAGCTGTTCAATCCATTTCAGAGATGAATATGCTCTCAAATTATATTCTTTATAGACATCATGTTGCAAATTCAAAGATTTATCTTCATATAACATATTCCTTACAGTATTGAATATGAAAATCACTTTAACTACTGCACTGAATTGAGGGTTTCATGAAATTACCTAATGCAGTACACCAAAGGCCTGCAAGTGCATCAAGATACTTCTTCCCATGATTATCATACACAAAAACACCCTGCATATGATTTGGTGGAAGTCTCTTATCAGTATATGATTTTCTAATGTTTTCAGTTTTCACCTACACAATGCCAACATTTATATAAATACACTCAAAGCAAATTGCATGCATTACTTTGAAATACAAAGTGTTTCAGTCAGAAGTCCTATGTTTTGTGCCAAAAACCCAAAAGTAATTAAAGTCATTCCTCTAGGGTAACCCTAAAAAAAATAGCTCATGAATGTTCCATCCTATTATTCTATCTGACCAATTTTCATTATGGCCTTAATGCTCTTGAAACTTTTTGATAGATTTTTCCCAGAATATATTACTTTGACAGATTCTCTCCTGTTCATGTTGTCTCTTTTCTGTGGTGTATTTCTAGCCCTCCCAGTCTGCAGACTTTACAGGTTCATGATTCTTCTTAGCAAGCATTTCCTCATCACATTTACTTCCAAATTTCATCTATACTTTAATTCTGTGCTCTACTCAGGTGTTATTTACTTTCATGAAATATTGTTACTTTATTTTCAAAAAACAATTGCTGTCCTCGACTGGTTTTGCTTTCCCAGCAAGGTGTTCTCATTGCTCTATTCTCAATCTCTTTAACCATTTATATTTATATTTTGAGTTTCATATGCATTTGTTCTCAACATACTATTCCATTTCTGAAGACCTTGCAGAGGATAGTTAGCCAAACCTCAAGTTACATATTTCACAACAGAAAAGACAAGGAAGAAGATGAAATCAAAAAATTTAACTATTAACTGAAGCCCAGAAAAGTCTGCTGCATGTGTTTGGATGCCATGGAATAACTGTAGATCTGTAATGTCCCCTTCCTAAGCAGTTGACCGTTGGATACAGTTAGCCTATTCTTTGGGTTCTTGTAAGCTAATGTAGTTTGGTTAAAAGACTCCAAAGATCTTGGAGACCGTGTTCTTCAGCCATTTGGCATATTTTGTGTGTTGCAATGCGTTCAGGGCTATAGGAAATTCCTTCTGGCACTTTCTAGAGCAATTTCAGGCACTTGGCCCAATTTTACTATTTTTAGTAAGTCACTTCCTCAGCACCGACTTGGCCTTCCACATCAGTCTTCCCTTGGCAAGATGATATTTTGCATTTAACAATTATTTGGTGATATTTAATGGTTCAAGGAATTATTTTAAATAGTGTTAATGTTATAAGTTAAATTAAATATTTAACTTACGTTATTTTAAATTATTTAAAGTCACTTTATTAAGTGGTGTCTAGGGGTCATAAGGAGACTTCTCAAAAAGCAAATTTAAGTTGTTTTTAAAAGGGGTACGCCTACATGGGAGACATAAAGGGATTCTATTAAATAAAATAAATATTTAATTTCCCAGAGCTAGGAGTGGGGTTTTGAGGAGAGGATTGAAAGTGTCTTGGGAGCTCATTTTACAACTTATGCTTGAATTTTTTGAAAGAGAAGTATTGCAGGTTGAACAGTGATTTTCAAAGGCTTTGTGAGAACGAAACCCTTCACAGAGGACATTTATTTTGAAAGTGAAAGATCTTTCCTAGTGGATTGCAAGTGGTTCTACACAAGAACTACACAAGAGTTTGATTGCTTGAGATTTCTCTAATACAATGTCAATTTTGAAGAGGAGATTATGGGAAGATTGTAAGAAAATTAGCAGCGGATTAGAACAGCATTAATTGCAAATTTTTACCAACATTGCTGGCTGTACACACCCCTTGCTAGCCGTACAACCCAGATTTAGGCGTGGGAGTTTGTGGGTCCAAGAGCCTAGGGCTTGAATGGGTTATTCGTTGGTTTTGAGGCACCTGGAGGTGCTAAACTCATTGGCATCAATTTCTGGGTGGAGAAGTGCAGATTTAAGGTGTTTTGAAGCTATCATTGGGCCCTTCGTACACTATTCCAAACTTCTTCACAGATTTGTACTGAAGTGCAGCTTCCGGGTATGTGAAAAACGTGTTAGTTTATGTAATGCAACATTTGGGAGCTTGTTTAATGTCATTCCTACTTGTATATCTGTTGTTCATGAATTTTTGAGTGTAGAACAGCCTATAAACTCACTGTTATAAATGTTGGCAGATGGTCAGCGCTCCCCTTGGGATTCGTGACATGGCTTAGCCGCCTCCCGTGGATTCACTAAATCTAGCAGTTGTATCGGGCATTAATAGGTTGACCTTTTGGTGCAATGGCAATCGTGGGGCCAACAATTGGTATCAGAGCCAAAGGTGTCAGGTTCGAATCCCCTCGGGTAATGCTGAGGGGGAGATTGTTGGCAGATGATCAGCACTCCCCTCGAGATTCGTGACATGGCTTAACCACCTCCCATGGATTCGTTAACTCTAGCGGTTGTATCGGGCATTAACAGGTCGACCATTTGGTGCAATGGCAATCGTGGGGCCAACAATAAATTGTATCAGAACTGAGATATGTATTGCAGCACATGGGTTTAATGTTTTAACAAAGTATAATTGATTTGCTCGTCTAGGTATTGAAGATTATTGCTCTAAATTGTTATGACTGTTAACTTTATCACTAAAACCCCTTGTAGCATGTTGTACCCCAAATTAAAATTTTTGCTACACTTAGATATTTTGAAGAAATGAGTAAAAGTCTTGTTAAAACTATCAAAAAGGTCAAAATTTGGGTTTGCATGTCTTGCATGAGGGGTAAAAATGTGAAATTTCCACAATCTAACAATTTGGGTCTGCTCAAAGCGACCTAATCTACAAAACCTAGATCTCAGTTTTTCATCCCTACTTTTTAGGAAAACTACTATTTTTAGAAATTTTCTAAAAATAGTAACTTTTTATGGGTTTCTTATGAAACGGAAACTAGCAAAATTTTCTAAAAATAGAAAGTTTGTCTGCCAGGGTTCAAACTGATTTTGATTGGCTCAAAATACTTCCACATCAGATTGGTGCAGTCAGCATCTCAAAATAATCAATTTTGCCCTAGTGGGTCTATTCTGTTTTCTTTTTTTTTTTTCAATTTCAGAAAGCATTTCGACAACTTCAAAAGTCATCAATGGAGGTCAGTCAGCTGCTAGGTACCAGAGCCAAGTTCGAGCATTGAACAGAAGATGAGTTGAAGAACATGCACAAAGAACAAAGGACGAGGGTGAAGACTGCAGAAATTTGGCTAAGTCTACTTGACATGGGCGCCCCAGGAGAGAATAGGCGCCCATCTTTTTAGGGCATCAAATGATGAAACTAAGGTTTAAGCTCCTAGGCATAGTTGTTCAAAATCCTCTTAGCTTTGCAACGAGTCCAGCAGTACAGTCATCAGATCATTCAGTCACCCGGAATTCGAGATCAAACGAAGGAGTTTCAAACAGAATACAAAATGGAAATCATGAAAATGTTTGAAAAGTCTCTAAGTCTGGGAACTTTCAGTGCCTCTGGTGCCCAGGGGCGCCCAGCTTTTTGAGGGGCCTAACTCAGCAGTTAGGGTTTGCAAATGTGTTCAATCTCTCCATATTTCAGTCAACTTCGCAACGGATGTCTTCGTCAGAGCATCTGACTTGTTCTCTGGAAAATCCAGATCAAAGTTGAAGGTACAAAATGAAGGTTTGAACTTGGAGATAAAATCAGATGAAAAATATTCTAAGTCTGGAGCAAATGGGCGCCCCTAGAAGAGAAACGCACTGATGTTTTCAAGGACCTAAACAGATGATTTTGCCAGTAAAGCCTCCAACATGCTCCAGGATTGATTAGGCTTTCCAATGAGATCTCCAGCACGTCAATCCGAGTTTCCAATCATCAAATGTAGCAGGCAGAGTAAAGGGTCTGACAAGCGCCAAAATTGAAAGCAGAGAAGAAAACTCCAAAAATGGCTAACTTTGGTGAAGTTGGGCGCCCCAGCTTGCTAGGGGCACCCAAGCTTTTAGCGCCTTAGATTCAACTTTCTGACAGAGATACTCCCAGAAGACCTCTCTTGGAACCTCCTCAGCTTCGCAACGAGCACAACCATCAGTCAAATCGATGCCTGGAACTTCAGATACGACGAGATCATCTGTAGAAGAGGAATTGATGAAGAAACTGAAAATATTCTAAGTATGGTGAACATGCGCGCCCCTGGAGAGAAAGGGCGCCCAAGGTTTTGAGGTCTGAGATGATAGAATTTGTTGATAAAGCCTCCAAGATCACCTTGTCAGATTCAGTTAAGCTATCCAACGAAGCAGTCAGCCAGTCAATTCGATCATTCTAGCTCCCAAAATCGAGAATTCATCAGAAGATCAAAGGGAAAGAAGAGGAACTTCAAGAACATAAAAATGGCCAACTCTGAACAAAATGGACGCCCCTGGAGGAAATAGGCTCCCATGAATTTGAAGGTCAAAACGAAGTTTTTAGCCAGTAGTGCCTCCAAGGTGATCTCCTCAAAATTAGTCAGGCTACGTGATGAATCATCCAGCTGGCTCGTCAGATCAATCTGGAAGCCGGAGACCAAGATCAAAGAAGGGCTTCAAAATTGTGAAAAGTTGAAAATTTCCAAAAAATGACTTAACTCTGGGAGAAGTTGGCACCCCAAGCCAAGAAGGTCGGCCATCTTGCCTTGCCTTGGCCAAATTTTCAAAATTTTCAAAGTTGCATAATGAAGAGAATGTCCAAATTCATTGAACCAGCTAATTTTAGGGTTTTGAGGATTAAAGCAAAAGAAAGCAAACCTATTTCAAACCCTAAGTCTATTTAATACATCTCTTTCAATGCAAAATTCATCATTCTTGTAGGCGGCGTCCAAGGGAGAAGAAGAGCAGCAATTTTGAAGAAGTTATTTCATGATTCAAGAACTCAAGTTTGCTGATTCTTCATCAAATTTTTCAAACCAGCAACATAAGCCCTTGCTTTTTCATGCTTTTTCATCCAGAAAATCAAATTGTTGGAGGAGGTCAAAGATTTTCAATTTTCAGCCATCTGGGTCTTTTCATCTCATTCTTCTGAAGAATTTTTGAAGATTTTTGTCAAGTTTCAGCAGCTGCTTTTTCCTTGCATGTCAATGAAATCTTTAGGGTTTTCAATTTTTGATCATCTAGGTCCTCTCAAAATAGTCCTCTGAAGAAAACCCATATCACAGTTTTTTCAAGAAAATTTCAAATTTTAAGGTTGGCTGCTTTTTTTATCAGCCCTCAGTGTTTTTCAAATCTAATCAACTAGGTCTATTTCTAATTGTATTCTAAACAAAACCCAAGTGCCAGCTTTTTTGGTGAAAAATTGAAAAAATTAGGGTTTGCTGTTTTTTCAGTCTAAATTCAAGATTTTCAAAAACAGACGATCTGGGTTGTCTTGCAACGAAATTCTGAGCAAAACCCAAATCTTAGAAAAAATTTCAAAAATTGTCCGTTTGAGGAAGAAAAACCAGCATTCTAAAAATAGTAAGTTGCTCAAAACTTGTCTGAACCTAGGCGAATTTACAGTCATTCTTCAAGGTTTTCGAAATGGAGTACACTCCCAATGATTTCAAGACCAAATCAGCTCTCTATCTTGACTACATCAAAATAGCTGAGACGGACTTGCATCATATCAAGCTGGTGTTTGATCTACACTCTTTGGAGAGCGCAGGCAACACTACAATCAGAAACTTGGGACACTCTGGACTCCTCGCAGCAGTGTCTATTCCTATATCAGTTCAGAGCCTCGAGTTTGTAATCGCTTGCATCAAGCATTACAATCCGGCGACATGGGAGATCCAGTCAATTGATGGTAGCTTGAAACCTGATGTGATTGAGAGATGCTTTTCCATGACTCCTTGGCCTAAAAGTGTCACTATCTCAAAGGGAAAATGTGAAAGTATGTGGGAAATGCATAAGGACAAGTACAGTAAGAAGATTGCACAGAGGTGGATGAAGGAAAAACATAAGACTTTGCCTAAGAATGTCAGGCAAGGAGAGTTCAAGGACGAAATTGCTATCATAATCACCTTGCTCAACAGGGTAATTGGACAAGAAGACACTACAAAGTTTCAGCCCTAGATGTTCTACGCCATACCCCACATCATGAAAAAGATAGAGTTCTATGATTGGGCAACCTTGATCAGTGACAGCCTCCATTAGCAAATAACAGAGTATTTCCAGATTCATGAGTTTCATATGGTTTCTTACCTAGTCTACCTAGTGGCCTATCAAGGTCAATTCAGAGGGTTGAACACCGAGGGATCTCTGAGTGTACAGCATGTCTACAACTACTACCCTCAGCTGGAGTTCACAAAGTCAATACATCATTATAAGAGGGTGAATGAGGCTTTCCTGATGCACACAGTGCAAGACCTGGACAATGAATTGCATGTGTGTGTCTCATCCACGGCCAGGGCAGCAGTAGCAGAGTGGGCAAATTGGTTTATACAGTTTCCCACTTTCACCTACCTCAGAGTCTATGGCTTTTCAAGCGCTCCACTCATGCTACCAAAGTACCCATCAAACGAAGTTGTCTTCATGGAGTTCTTAAGGCAAGCACATGATGTCCATACATTCTTGAGAAATAAAAAGAAACCCGCCCTCAATTTTCCATTGGGACTGGGAATCTATACATGCAAATCAGCGGCAGATACTAAAACCATGGGAGATGAGTTAGACAAACTCAGTCTCAAGCCTTACAGCGAGAGATGATCATATGACCCTCATGCGGTCTACGCTGCCCGACTTGAAAAAAATTATGCTCATTTACCCACTCTTGAAGATTTTTGGACCAATTGCATAGATGAGTTCAAGATGCAGAGGCGAAGTTACAGTAGGCTCACTCTTCACCAGATGAAAGACTGCTTATCAGAGGGCATTGAAGGGTTATTGGATGATGATGAGGAAGTGCTACTCCCAATGTATGCCCAAAAACGAATCGAAGATCAGCCCCTTCCTCAGGTTAATTGGGCTAACAAAGAGTCCCTCTCAGGTGAAGAAAGGACAAGTCCTTGAATACAACAAAGTTTTCCTAGTCCTCAAAAGGAAGAAATCCATTCCAGCAACAGAGCCGCCAAGGATCCAGTCATCACTTCCCTCCTCTTCCAGAGCACAATCAAAAGGAAAAGGCATAAGTCAGTCTCAAGAAGGCATGAAGGGTAGCAAGTCAAATAAAAACGTAAGAAGAAGGCTAGACTTTTCAAGCATAGTCATACAAAAGCCACCAACGGTTGAAGCAGAAGCTCCTCCAGAAGAGCCCATACCTCAGAAGGAGACAAAGGAAGTGCCCTTAACCCATGATTTTGTACCATTAACAAGGTCTTCACCGATTCACATCGACCTGGATATTGAAGAAGATGAAGAAGTTGCAATTGTACCTCCCAAGGAAGTTAGTAAAGATACCACCGTGTCTTGGCTTGAGAGCTCTTTGGGTAGGGTAAGAAGAAGACCTTCGTATCTGGAAGATTTTGATGACCTTGATAACATCTATTAGGAACCACCTAAGAAGAAAGAGAAGAAGCAAGTTCATTATGAGAGAAATCCTGATGGTGAGGTGATCATGAAGACTGCCATACCACCTAAACATAAGAACAGAGATGAAGTGGATATGGATGACTCTGTGATGGTGAAAGCTAATCTCGACAAAAACACCAAACATGCGGATGTCAGTTTGTTCAAAGTTGTGTATGAAAGCCTTCAAGAAAGAGTGTTCAAGGATGGAGAAGACAAAGCAGCCCTCAAGGCTAAAATACAGCAACTCAGGCTTTATATTTCTAACCTTGTTCATGGCTCTTCACAGGCAACTCAGTTGCTGCCCCAGGTTTTAGAGACACCAGTTGATCATCATCAGTAGAGACAACTGATAATATGTGGCAAGGAAACTCAAAAATGGATCGAGAGTTTCATTGTCAGAGGAAAGGAGATCTTGGCACAAATGTTTCAGTTGAGAGAAAACGCTCATGAGTTACGTCAAGGTATCCAAGGGTTTGAACAGTCAGTGGCTGAAGTGAAACCAAGGCATGAAATCATCATTGCAGATTTAGATACAGCCTATGGTTCAACAGTCTCAAAAGAACACAAGAGGCAGATCCTTGCTTGGAAAGAGCGTCACGTCTTCAAAATTAGAACCTACGAGAGGATATCTAAGGAGTTTATCGCCTACAGGCAAAGGGTGATTGAAGCTCTTCTTTTCATCAATGAATTCGTTATAGAGATTCCTTCTCGATACAGTCTTGAAGATGGTTCCTATGTCGGACTTGATGAAGTCCAAACAGAATTTCAAAGTATTGTTCACAGTTGTAATGGCAGCAATTCAATTGATGGTAGAATGGGTCACATTTCCATGATGTCAGCAAAGAAAAAGCGGCCAATAAGGTTGAAGATTTCCTAAGATCAATTGCAGATGGAGAGGCTATCTTAGAAAAACGCAACTTTGCTATTGATGGTATAGATGCACCTAATCGGGACACAGTTTCCTGCTTTTTAGCAGATGTCATTGAAATTTAAAGCGGGTTTCATCTAGAAGCTTTCTTTTGCTTTCTTTCTATTCTTGGAACAATTCTTATCCATTCTTTGAAGAAGAGAGAAGATAAATATAATAGTTGGCATTTCCTACTTTTCCTGCTTTCTTAGGTGTTCGATTTTATCTTCTTTCTAGATTGAGAAATAAAGTTTGCTTGTTGAGCAAGCCCTAGTTGTAAAAGCAAGGAGATTTTAGGGTTCCCTACTCTGCTTCGGCTATAAATAAGGGCAGTCTTGCTCATTTATTCTTGAACCATGCTAGTGATAACAAAATGCTGAGCCTATAGTGCCTTCTATTTGTTATTCAATGTTGTTCAATTGTGTTTATGATAGTGAATTGTTGAGTCTCTTTTAGCCAACAAATAGTTTTTATGATTGTTGTTCTCTTTGTGTAAGAACAAGATTGCAAGCTTCTTTAGCTGCAATTTCTTGTTTTGTGCATGTGTTTAGTATAACCTTTGTTCCAGAAGTTTGAGAAATAAAGTCTTGAGCCTCTTTTGCCTTGATATAATGTCTCAAGTTTCCGTCTTTTGTGTTATACTTATATGATCTTAAATTTCAGCTTGCATTGAAAGTAAGTAGATGTATGTTGAGAGGAAAGTTTGTCTAAGTACGTTTATTGTGTTATGCTTATGTGATCTTAATTTCAGCCTACATTGAAAGTAAGTAGATGTATGTTGGGAAAGAGTTTATTTAAGCACTTTGTCAGAGAATCGAACCTAGTTTATTTCTATTTTCTCTTTCTCTGCGTTTTACTTGAGAAATTAGAAACGTCTTTAGCGTAGGTTAGTCGTAGTTGGAATTTTTAATCAAAAAATCTCAGCTGCGGCATCTTGTGTTTTATAAACCTTGTGCTCTAGCTGAACCAAAAAGATAGGCGAATTAGATTTAATTTACTTTCTTTCATAGCATCAGCAAGAGGGAGCTTCCCCTCCTAATTTGAAGAGCAGTTTTACTGTGCATAGCTGTCTGTTTCAAATCCGCATTCCAGAGGTGCGAATTTAAACGACGACTGTGATGAACCACACTCCGGTGATCCACTCTGCTACCATTGGGATGAACCAAACTCACTGCTAATTTGATTTTTGCTCGTTAAAGGTCTGATTTTTGGTTTGTAATCTGCTTTTCTTGTTTTGGTGTTTTTTGTGGTTTGATGCTAAATGATTTTAATAATTTTCTTACAACCATATGCATATAAAAATTCAAATTAAACTAACTTATAAAGATAACTCAAAGGAACTCAATACACTAGTTAAGAGACCTCCTTCATTCACAAAGAGTGCTAAAATTATATTCCTCTTACATGCATTTCGGAATGAGACATCATTTACAACTAATGACAAACTTGCAGCCTAGATGCACTGTGAACAGTGCTTACTACAGTACCCGCGCCCATGAAATTGCTCATACAAATTTAAATACAAGTTTCTCCTACCAATTTTCCGTTGAAATGTCTTCTAGGATGATGGGCGCCCACTTTAGGAGTAAAAGCAGCTGCAAGAAAGAGGCGTTTTCCTTACTTGTGGATGTTGAAACCCTTACTTCAAAGCGGCTGGCTGTAGGTGCATAATCAGCTCCCAAAATGTTCATAAATTCGTAGTAACACCTTCAAGATGACGAATGAAGACTTTAACAGCAACTTCCCTTCCGGTAGATGTCTTCAAACACTTGCAATCAACAAAATATGGCTCCCACGAAGCCACAAAACTCAGACCTGCACTTTAAAGTGGTCTTTCACACTCTCAAGATGCATAAAATCCTAACTACAAGCCCAATCCAGGCTTACCCACTACAGAAATCAGGAAACCCTAGTTTCCTTCTCTCCCAAACTCCACACTTCAAGTTTCACTCGACAAAATAATCTCAAGCATGAGAAGTTCGAACTTTCTCTTCTCCTTTTATAATTTTCACTTGAAATCACTATTCATTAAAAAAACACTATTCACTTAAGTTATTTCTTTTTTCACTTTATCAGTGAATAGTAACAGCAAAATATAAAGTGACCCCTTTAACAAATAGACACATGGTCCCCAAGCCTGAGTAAGTGAAATAAGTGGTGATGAACAATATTTTAAGCTCCAATTACACGCCAAACGCGCAAATTCACCACGTCACCGACTCCGGATACCAATACTGCCTTTAACCGACCAAGTGCCCGTTCAAGTGATCCTCTATCCAGACCCATTAGCCTACGAGGATCGACATAATAGGCTAATCCAATGACTCTAATGCTCGCGAAAGAATGGGGACATTACAACGACATAGCAGTAGTGTGGTTAGTGAATGTGATTATTTGGTTACGTTTCAGTTGACTGTAGCTTTATATTGGTTTCAAAAATCACAAAAAAAAAGGGTGTATATTACAAGATCTAATTTTATAGAAAAGGATCATTACAGTAGCCAAATTATAGAAGCTCGAATGCACATATGCCCTATTGACAAGAAGGCATCAAAAACATTCCTTCAATGCTTATTAATCAATAAATTGGTATTTAAATGGAAAAGTATCAACAGTCAATAGACAAATGCATACAAAATTGTTTGATAGCTTGATTTTGAAAGAAGCATATATTAATTAATAGTTAGCAAGATTAGGTAATCACCCTCTACCAATTAACAAGAAAATAGAGCAAACATAACAGCTCAATTATGTACAAATGATGAATGGATAAGTATAGAGCCTCCATGAATAAGAGACAACATTGAAACAATTATGGTAAATCAGTTCCTTTGATAGCAAGTGGAAGTAAAATGGTGAAGCTATCACAATGGAAAGAGCCCTTGTGCACAAAGGATATTAAATCAAATGACCTGTGTAGCAGCTCAGTGTTGAAAACACTCAATATCATTTAAAATACAAGAACCTTTGGCTTTTGATCGTATCTCTTACAAATCACATGCAAGATCAATATCTAGATAAAATGTGGATCTACTAGGAACTCTTTATAGAAAGTTGAAGAATAAACAACTAAGATCAAAAAAAAATCTAGAGCACACCATTAGAATCATTCAACTCACTACACACTTTTTAGTATTTAGAATAAGATTAAAACTCCAAAAACAATATATCAAAACTAGATCATAAAACAACTTGCATTACACAAACCATTCCTTAAATCCAATTTAAATTAAAAAATACTACGAAACGACCCTACCCCATACCCTATTTCAAAAAAGGAAACACTTTGGGACAGCTGATTTGAGGCAGGTAATGGGGACGGCTAGTTGTTGTCTATAGCCCATGCAGTTCTTAAAAAATCACAAAATTGAATGAAAAGAAAAAGGGGGCTCAAGGGGTCACAAGGATCCCCATACCCTTTTACACCAACCCTAACCCTAAAACAACCCCACCAACAACTATAAACAAAAAACTCATTTTGCCAATTTCCAATTTGTGAAGAAGATAAAAAAAGAGAATAGCTGTGAGAGGAGAAGAAAACAGCAGCAAGAAGAAGGCAAGAGAGCAAATCTATGTTATTTGAGGTCATTTTACTATTCATTGTTCATTTGCTCAAATTCCTTTGCTCTTTTTTTTTGAGTTCCTAAAACTTAGGGAGGGTGTTTTGTTTGTTTTTTGCTTTATATTTGCACTTGCAACTTGAAGAGCACAAAGATATACTGAGAGAGGGAGGGGTGAATCAGTATATCAATAAACTTTTACCCTCTACAAACTTTATCAACTTCAAACTCTAACACAAATCAACTATGCAAGAATATCTCAATATGAACAAGTTGACACCAAGATTTTACATGGAAACCCTTGTGGGACAAAACCACGATACAAACAATGTACTTTATGAATTATATAAACTTTTACAATGAATGTAGGCACCAACCTACTTGAATCACCAAAAGTGTAGTTTAGTAGGCTCCAACCCTTAAAGAGCACCAACCCTTAATTCTGTTTTAGTGGGCACCAACCTACAAGGAGCATCAACCCCTAATGCTGATTTAGTAGGCACCAACCTACAAGGAGCACCAATCCCTAAATGTTTGTAGGCACCAACCTACCGAATGCTCCAACTCCCGCTCGCCAAGCACCAACTTAGCAAAAATGATATCTTGAATGAATTTTATGTTCCACCTTTAATGTTGCTTCCTCAACAGATGATGGACTTTACAATCTTCTTGAAATTATCCTCCTTGAATGATATCAAAATATATCTGGTTCACAACTTTCCTTTTCACATAAAAATTTACTTCATGATGATGCCATCTACTTCACCAAATCTGCATTATATTCCACTTGACTTTATCTTTCTTGAATGATGTTTATGTAAATCAGTATATGATGAATTTACTTTACAGATCTGCCTCTTATTTCCCCTCATACAAATTTGCACAAACTCCTCTTGGACTGTCTTTGAATTACCTTCACAAGCCACTTCTCTTCATAAATCTGCTCAACACATAAATATATCTTCACAAAAACTTTGCTTCAATCTGCATGTATTTCTTTTTGCTTCTGCATGAACTTTTCACAGAATTGGAACAAGTTCTTCTTTCAAAACTGTCTTGTTTTACTTCAGATGATATTCACTTTATACAATTCCAATTCAGACTATTTCCTCTCTTTATCACAAGTAATGTTCAATAAACTCCTTAACACCCACATAGAAAATCTTCAATTAGATCCCATCACGTACAGCACGTGGTTTTGATATGATCTTTATTCCACACACACTGCTCTACACTCAATTGTGATTCAAGGATAAAACATTTATTTCACTCACAGCACCCCACACATTTGTGTTTTGATGATATATCGATTGTTCCACACAGCTTACACACTTCCTTAAATCTGCTTCTGCATTTATTAATAATTTTCCATTATTATTTTTCCAGAATCTGCTTTTGTCTCAATGATATAGCATTTATTCCCACAGTACTCTTACAAACTGCAAGTCACAAACTTTATATACATCTCTCCATACCTTGATGAAGAGTGACGTCCCTTGTAAAGGATGATACCTTTTCAACCAATTGTATCTCTTGAAAAACAAAGTACCTCTTCCTTAATAAATCGCTGACTTTATAACCTTTTATCTGGGCACCTTTTTGCCTTTTCTTGTATTTGTCTTATGTGTGCTTTTTAATTTTGTCTTATGTGACTGCTCTTTTCCTTAATTCATTCGTTGCTTTCTTCATAAACATTCGTAGCACTCTTAATACATTCGTTGCTTTTAATTAATTCGCTACATGCTCCTTTTTAATATTTGCTGTCTTCTTTTGTCTTATATGACTTTTGTCTTATTCCCAAGTGCTTTTAATATATTAATATTCTTTTAACTTTAAATAAGGAATTCGACCACTTTGGGATTTATTCTGTTTGCTGTTTTACTTTATTACTTTCATCAGCAACTACAAAAATAACTTCCTTTACGTTTGCCCAGCCCTTCATTCAACATGTTCTTCATTTATTTAATTGCTGCTCTATATAATATAAACTCTCACTGTCATAATTATTTTCTGGGTGATAACATTGGTTAAATATATGTCTTGGAACATGCTTTTGACATCAATGACAACTTCCAACAAACTCGTCCATACATCAATGATACTATGTTTAGACAACACAAACCTTCTTGACATGACTTTGACATCAATGACAACATTTCCAACACAACTATGTTTTCAATTTTCAACAAAACAACAAGCAGCAACGAGGGTATTGAGGGTGAAGAGGTTCAAATTCAACAAAAAACTAGTAGAAGTATTGTTGGGGGTTCTTCTGGGAGAGGGAGTGTTGCAAGAATTGTGAATTCAAGTAGCACATATGAATGCCACTCCTCAAAGCCTATGCAAAAGGTCCATTTAATCAGAAAAAACCTCCTTTACAATTTGCCACAGCCATACACAAAGACAAAGAAAAAACAAGGGAAACGAGAGTCCGGTTGTATCATTTGTGTAATAAAGATTATAGGAGCAACTATACAAGGGTTTATTCTCTTCTTTTGTACATAACTAGACCAGGGGTAAAAATTTGTGAAAAAAATAACCCTAGCTGAGAAGGTTGACATAACTAGGTTGCACATGAAGTGGCAGACAAGAAAAAAGAATTGCTAATAGAGCCTATGCAGCCTAATATGTCATTTCCTACCCAAACCACACGATATGTGTTGGGAGTCAAATGAATGAGGATTCTACCAAAGAAAAGAAAAGTGCCACTAGTGTTGCAGAAATGTTTAATATGCAATCACAAGAGATGGTTTAGTCTTCTATTGCTAAATTTGTCTTTGTCCATGCCATACCATTTCATGTGGCACATTCTCCCTATTTCAAACAAATGTCCGAAGATGCAAGTGTTCATGGTCCCTTATTTTCCCCATTGTAGAACATAACTTACACACCACACTCTTTGATAGAGAATATTTTGAGGTGAATGTGGTGATGGAGGAAATGAGGCAAACTTGCATAAGGGATGGATGCTCTATCATCATGGGCAGAACAATATTAAACATCAACTACTCATCAATAATATTGTCACATGTTCAACTAGATCCTCTTTTCTTAGAGTTATTGATTCTTTAAAAAAAAAAGGGATGAAAAATTCTAATTTCATAGTTTGAAGGATACTGTAGAAAAGGTTGGGCCTTATAATGTTGTACAAGTGGTGACCGATTCGATAAGTGTAAGTCAATTGACTTGATAGTGGAGGGTGTTTATAAGCACATTCTGTGGACCCCGTGTTTTAAAGACATCGAAAAGATGGGTTGGGTGAAGGCAATGGTGGCAAAAGCTACTAACATACAAATATTCATATGCAACCATCACACCTTGTTTTATTCAAGATTTTTTCAAGAAAGGAATTCCTCGAGCCCATGGATACTATATATGCCAACTACTTCATTTTGTTAGAGAGGATGCTTGAGGTACAAGAGTCTATTGGGAATATTGTCATTGATGTCAAAAGCATATGGACAAGATTGTTAGATGTTGTCATTGATGTCAAAGGTGTGGTTGTTATTAATATGAACAAACAAAAGCCACTGATTCCATACAAAGTAACTCAGGTAAAACATGGAATCAAGAGACCAAGAAGACAAATTTATGAATTGTAATGTCCCCATTTTAGGGTTCTCTTGCATTGTAGTTGGCTCTAACCTTTTGGATGGGAGTTTGTCTTGACCAAAGGGCTATTTGATGTTACCAGTGGGCTTGGATGGTTTAGAAGACTCAGATGACACTTCCCAATATTATTTTCGGCTTCTGGTGTGTTCTTCAAAAATCTTGGAGAGAGCGTTTGTTTATAGTAAATCACTCAGTCAGGTCCGTTTATGATCATTCATCATCGGTATAACTCCTGCATAGTTAGTTTTCGATTCCAATGCATTTCAACCATTTCCGCAATTTGGATATAATATTGAGCTATATTTAATTAATTTTACTAAGGTTACTATTTTAATTAAAATATTTTAATGGGCACCTTAGTGTTATAGCTCGTTGGAACTGGGATGAAAATTTTTAAATGTTGGAATGTTGAAAAGTGACTTTAAGTGTCGGAAATGTTTTAAAAATGAATTAAATCACATTTTGGGGATATAAGACTTATTTAATTAATAAAGTGATTTTATATTGTGTTTTTCGGAAACTCCCAGAAAAGGTTATAAAACGGGATTTGTGAACTTATATGGTATTATGCAAATTATTTTATTCCTCTTGTGAAACCCTTGTGGTTCTATTCCATTGAACCTAGTTCATCTCAGCCTTCTTGAGGACGAAAACCCTCTTGGAGAAGATTAGCCTCGGTGGTCAAAGATCCTCCCTAGTTAATAATGTTTGATTCATCCAAAGTCACAGCTTGTGCAGGAAAATTTTGTTGGTAGATTTACTTCAAAATCTACGCTTGTGTTGAACGCTGAAGGTTTGGAGCAATTTCATATAGAGATTGCATGTGTGTTGAATGTTGTCAGTTAGAGGGTTTGATAGTAAAATTCCCTTGTCACATATAATGAGATTTGTGCCAAATATTGTATTTGTGTAATGTCCCTTCCTTAGGCAGCTCAGACTATAGCGGAGGTTGGCCTACTATTACAGTTCCCGTAGGTCAGCAGAATGATTAAGGGACCCAACTGAGGGCTATGGAGCTTAGCTGGCAGCTTTACGAGCCTTTCAATTTGGAGTTCAGTTGATGAATCCAGGGATAAATTGGAAATATTAAAATTTGATTTAATGGAATAATAAAAAGTGAATAGTAAGAGAAAATTATAAGAGGAATAGTGAAAAGTGCCCCCATCCTAGTAACTTAATGTTGTTTTCAAAAAGTGGCCCTTTCTTTTGATGAGAAAAGACCCTCCAGAGGGGCATAGCCTTTTGACAGGGATTATTTTATTGCTTTTTATAAAAAAAGCTCATGGGACCATAAAGCAATGTTGGGCTCATTCTTGGTCATGCTATTCTCATTTTGACAATAGCAAATTGCAGGTTTGAGCTCTGGAAGAGGGTTTCAGCAGCATACAGGTCTTTTGAGGATGAAATCCCTTGGAGGATAGTGAATTGGACAAAAATCCAGCTCACAAAACAAGAAAATCTACCTAGGGTTTCCATTTGGGCATCATTGGTCTTCATCACAGGTTAATTTGCATTTAGAATTGATTGCAGCACTGAGTTATCAGAATGTAATTGCAGATTGGGGCTTCTTATCAGCAGATATCATCATTTCAGTGCATTCACCAACTGGCTGTACTATTTGAGTGTCATTTTCAGTCAAACCCTAGCTGGAAATTAGGGTCTTCAAACCACTAAGGAGCAAATTCAGTTCAACCATTGTTGACATGCTTGTAGCTAGTTACTGAAGTTCATATTGGTCTTGTTTCAAGGTCTGGATCAGCCACATCAAATTTCTTTGGAGCTGTATTGTCAAGGAAACCATCAAACTATCATCGGGTATGTTCTTGGCATGTTGGGAATATAAATCTGTCATTTGTATGGGGTGTAATAGTGCTGTTACAGCTCTGATAACTTTATATCAGACCTGTTATCATTGTAAATCAGACCTGACATAGATTGAATAAAGGCAACTTTTGAACTGGAATTCATGTTATATGTTTATGCAATCTTTGTTTACCATTTCTATACATGTTCTTTTTTAATTTGGAAACATTAAGCACTTCAACAAGGCTTCAAACAACACATATGCACTCAGAAATCAGTCTCAGACCAGATTACATGCCAACCATTTGACGAAATGTCAAATGTTCAAAACTGAGTTTTTGGGTTATATCTAGCAAGGGATATTTCAATTTGTTAGTACAGATTGGAAGAAGATTTATAAGTATGTTTACAAGAGCAGATTGGGATTGCAACGTTGAAATTGTTGAGGTTTAGAAGGGTGGAACGCAGCTGTAAGGGTGTCTCTTGGGTGGGATGCAGCACTATTTGCCAAATACTTAAGGTTGAAAAAGAGTTGAAATCAGTCTAGTAAGCTTTGTCGTTAGGGGCAGTTTTCAAACAGTTTGGAGTGGACTTCAGACAGATTTCTGAGTATAATCAGCTACAAGTTAAATTTTGGCATGCTACAACTGAGTGTTTTGTATGACAGCAGTCACCATTGTAGAAGTTATGTCATTTTGAAGCAATATTTTGATACACGGCTGTAATCACTCTATAATACATCCAATGAAGACTTCCAGGTTATATTGATATGCTCTCTATCTTGAAACCTCATTCTTATGACAATTGAATGTATTGTTGATGAATATTTATGCATGCAAAGTGTTTGTTGAAATGTCTATGATATCTCTATGCATTCTGGATTTACTTGTTGAACCAATATTGTCACAAATTGCATTTTGAATGATCCCATACCAAAACACATTGAACTTCAATTCAATACAAGGTGTTTGACAAAGTGTTGGTTTTGGGAAAAAATTCGTTTCAATTTGGGGATGGTCATTACATGAATGCTAGCTGACCATCTTTTGTTTTGGCATATATAAGACAAGTTTAAGTTTATGAAGTGGATTTAATTATGTTGTTGGCTGACCTCTTTATAGCAGCACTGAGTTTATTATTGTTATACGACTGGAATTAAAAAGAGGGCTGCCCCTTTGAATGATGTAATGTTCCCCTTTTCCTAGGCAGTTGATAGATGCATTGGTTAGCCTATCACTAGTTCCCATAGGCTAACATGGTCTTTAGGGGACCCCTTTAAGGGTGATCTATGGCTCTTCAACAGGCCTTTCTGGAGCTTATTTCAGTATTCTTCAGCTCACTGTTCCAATTTATTTGTGGTGTGCCTTCTGGAGGCCATTTTGGATGCTTTTACCCACACTTACTATTTTTAGTAAGCCACTTGGATGTATTGCTCATACTTACTATTTATAGTAAGTCATGGTATGGTCAGCTGTTATCACATCTATATCTAGAAAGTTGATAGTATACTCACATGAGTCCATATTGGCATTGATCGAGGAGTTAATGATTTAAATTATATTATTAAAGTTAATCCAGTTTAATGTTGGCAAATGGTCAACGCTCCCCTCGAGATTCGTGGATCCGTTAACTCTGGCGGTTGTATCGAGCATTAACAGGATGACCTTTTGGTGCAACAACAACCATGGGGCCAACATTTAACTTTATTAATATTAAGTGTATTGGAAGACTTTGTTAGATGGCATTATAAGAGGTTAAAGAGGTATATAAGGCATTTGCATAAAGTGTTATTATTTTAATGAGTTGGCCCTCAACTTTATGAATTATAATCAAAAGCAAATATGATTTAAAAAGAATTTATTAGCCATGTGGGACGTGGGTTATTTGGATAAGTATAAAAAGAAAACATAAAGCTTTTTCATTCATTCATTATTATTCTTGATTTGGACAAATTTGGAGAAGAGCTTCAGCAAGGGTTCGCTGGTTGTGAAAGCCACAGCTTTATGAGGACGAAAACCCTCAAAGAGGACAATGTTTGCAGGTGTGGAAGATCACCCAAGAGCACTTGTTTGGATAATCTCATTCAAAGATTATATTTGAGCTTCAATGATTTACAGGAAGGATTCAAAATAAGGGTTTCAAGATTTAATCAGGATATCTGAGATTTATTCATCACTAACAAAGTAAGGAAATTACAAAGGGTTTTTCCAAAGAAATTATCAAAGTAATTGTCAGGCAAGGGTTTTGACAATTTAACTGTTGCATAAACTAGGTGCCATAATTAAGGTTTAATCTGAGTTTGTTGCAAACACCTCTTCTATCGTGGAAATATAGGGCTAGAGAGCACTGTGTTGGCATCTTTTATTCTATTGGAGGTGTTACTTGTAATGTCCCTTACCTAATCCTATCTTGGACTAGCTTGGGTAAAGGTTGGAATGCAATCAAATGGCTCTTCTAAGATAGGGAATGTGGATTTGATTTCCTGCAACCACCAAGTGAGCCATATTCCACAAAGACACAAGTCCATTAGCATTAACAATTAAGCAATCATTCACATAAGTAAACATGAAACATAGGGAAACATATGAAAGGTGGCAAAGGTGGATCCGCCCGTAGCCATGGCTCCTAGTACAGATGTTGTAATCTACAACCCTCCTTACTTGGCGACTTGTAACTACATACTCTACCCCTGGGGTAGATCCGCCCAAAGCCCTTGGCCAAGCTTGAGGGGTTGTAACCTACAACCTCCCACTCTAGGTGACTAGTAATTGCATACTCCAAATGTGCCACTTCTTCGTAAAGACACATGACTCATTGGGGGAAGCCAGCAGAGCTTAAGTGCAGCCTAGGTCTATTACCCATCCCTAGCCCAACCCTCATCCTAGGGTCCTAGGGGCTAACCTTAGTAGGGTCTTAAGACACCGCACTTCTCAGGTCCTTCCTCCCAAATGAGTTTACAAGCATTGAGCAGAGAAATTAGTATTAGAGAAATTAGAAATGCAAGAGTAATGTAAACAACATAAAGTGATTTAGCCATGAATGTATTTATAATCAAATATATCAATTGCTTAACCTGTTAGTTAATCATTGCATTATTTTGTAACTGTATTTGTCCTTAAAGATTGCGACAAAAATTACAAGCAGGTTCATTGATTAATTAAACTGATTACGTTGAACCAGATCTGTGACAAGTCTATATTAAATTGATTTAGAATATCTGTAATTGCATTTAAGAAACATATTAATTGACCATTTGTATGTGGTTTAGTCGTGGGTTCATTTGATTGCTTTAACCAAATAAGTGTGTGTATTGCTAATTTATTATAATCTGTGTATACCATATAATTGCCAATATCTTATAACGTTAAGTAAATGACTGGATAATTCAATTAGTCTTCATTAATTGTATTCGGTTCTTATTTCCTATTAGAGTATTCACTTTCAAACATTTGTAATGGCACTGTATTTGCTACGTTCAGCCTCATAGCAAAACCGGCTGTAAGAATCCCGTACCCCTTCTTCCTAAGCGATCGGGCATTCAAGCCTTGGCCTGGAAGTGCGAACTAAGCAGTATAATCTGATCAAAATGAAGGTAAAGAGAGAGTCGACCTGGGTTTCTCATTGTTGGGAGAAACCCAATTCGCCTCTTTAAATAACAATATCCTCTTGTGCACTTATAATCAACTTCAATTATTTATGGAAATGAAAAGCTCAAATCATTACGCTAGTAACAGAGTTACCTAGGGGGGCCGAGTTCCTTCTGCAGCGTGTTCCTCTTTACCTGTTTTCTTCCCCTGTGTTAATCCCTGAACTGAGCTTGGCGTTCTTTATTTCTACGTATGTGGGGAATGTGTCTTTTCTATAAGACGTGTCCCTATGGAAGAGACACCTCCTCAAGTCGTTGATGAAGGGGTGCATCTACATCTTCTAATGTAATTCGATTAGTGTTGGTTAGAAATTTTGTATTCTCGTGAAAGCGTACAAAATTGAGATTTCAACCACAGCACGTGAGTTAAACTCTCCTAATTAAGGGAAGGCTCCCCCTTTAACTAAATAAAATTAAGGGTAGGACAGCAATCGTTCCTCTTGTTTCAGGAAAGATTACGTTCTTCTCTCTTCACAGAAAAGACACAGTAAATGTTACTAAAACTTGTTACAACAGCTACACAGTGAAATTAAGAGAAAGGAAATAAAGTTTCCTGAAAGCGCAAAGACTTCCGTTATTTCCTCCGGGACGGGAAAACAATTCGATAAGCACAAAGTCTTAAAGAATGAAATCCTATCAACCTTTTTTAGAACGATTACTTTATGGAAATATACAAAATAAAACAGCTCAAAGACTGAAATTATAATGTATGCTTTCAACTATTCTAAATGAGAAATACTATGAGCGTAAAGACTTATAATTCTTCTCTATTTCTAACACTAACTAAGAATTCAATTCTCAGATTTACAGCACAAAGACTGTAGATATTTAAATTGAATCTCTCTTCAGCAATCTTCAACAATTCTCAAGTAATCACAATATGATATTGATCTAAAATGACATAAGAACATTTGAGATGCAAAACAAGAATTCAGCTCAAAGTCTGAAATTCCAGCTTTTTGATATCACTTGAAAATTTACAATATTTCACTATAAAGCTCAAAGACTTTATGAGTATAAAATTCTGCAGAGTTTTCTTGCTTGCTAAAAAGATAAAAATTACAATAGACCCCTCAAGTATTTATAGGAGGAAGGTCTGGAGAAAAAGGTGGGAGGATCTCAACAAACTTGAGAAAATCTCTCAACCGATAACTAATTGCGATTGACTTATTCAAAATTACAATCCAAATTGTGATTTGTCTTGTAAGATTTTACATGTAATTACATTTTCGAAAATTGCAAGGAAAAGACACTTGCAATTGCAAAATTTGTTTTTACATATATATTGTCGAAAGTAAAATTACATAAAACAATCTAAAACTTAATTTATTTCATTCCTATCTTTGAAAGATAAGAATTTGCTGATGATGGTCTTCAACTCGTTCGGATCTGGACCCAAAGTGTTCTTGGCCACTGCAACTGTCTTCAGAATTACATCAAAGTATCTAATAGTTGCCAATCTATGCTCTTCATAAGAAGTTTGCATTTTCTCAAGGATTGTTTGATGATTGATAAGCTTTTGAATCGAATCCATAGAAAATTGCTCTGATTCCATTTGTTGACGAAGATTGGCTGCCATATCTGAAGTAACTGAATCAGCTTCAAGTAACTCATCTTCTTGATTCAAAACTGTACATGAGATCTTTTCAAAATTTGAAAGAATATCCTGCTGAACTTCGTCATTCATTTCTAAAGTGGCCTGGATATCTTTGATAAGATCTTGAATGACCAATGACCTATTTGTCATAAGTTCCTCAAATTCTATGTACTTTTCCCTATTTGGCAAAATCAAATTGCTGCATAGGATTAGTAAATCAACTTGATCTATCTCATGCCAGATTTTTAAATCTTTTTCAAGCGTTTCCAAACTTTGCTTGAAGGCTTCTAAAGTCTGATTCAGTTTTATCTTTGCTATCCTGACATTCTTGAAAACTTGCAACGTCTTCTCAATCATTGGAACACTTTGCTCAATTAGCTGAGTTATCCATGAATCAATTGCCTTAGCCTTTTGCGCAATTCTTTCTAACTGTCTAACTGATTCATTTGGAGGAGCTGTAGATAGAGAATCAACTGCTTCTGATGATCCTGTAATCCTCTGAATGACTGCAACCAGCTGAGCATTGTCTTCTTTGAGCTTTTCCTTTTTAGCTAAGAGTTCGTTATAGCTTTGTGTCAGAATTGTCACTGAACTCTGAGCATCCTGCATCATATTAGCGTGAGTCTGCTTACCCAATTCCACCCTCGTGAACCTGTAGTCAGATACCTGCATCTCTTCATGCGGTTTATCAACTAAGGGCTCTGCAATCTCAGCATATTTCATCCTATTGCTGTCAACAAAAACCTGTGAGACTGTTTTGGCTTTCTTTGCAATCACTGGTTTTTGTTTCTTCAATTTTCGGAAATCAAAAATATCAGGAGACACTGCCTGTTTCTTTCTCTTAGGAGCAATTGAATTTAGCCATGGAGGAAGATCCAAGGTTGTCACATCTGAAATGGCAACTGCGGTCTCAGTAGAAATAGCCTCAGTTTGAGATACAACAGAAATTCTTGAAGGTGCCTCAGTTTGTATAGCAACAATGTTTTGCTCAGAAGACAAATTGCAACTAGGATTGGCCATGAAACAATCAAAATTCGTTACAGACGTATCAATTTCTGGAAGAGTTGTTTCTGACATAGCTGAAAAGATTGGATTGATATCAAAAATACTCTTGAAGTTACTAGGTAAGTTCATCATGGGAGCATTTGTTACAGATGAAGGCTGATTACAAGTCTCTTGTGTTGGAATAGAAGGAACAAAAACGGTAGAGAAAGAATCAACATCACTGTCGATAGGAGACAAAGGAGATATAGCTGATTCTGGTATTGGGGCCTCAATGTGAGGAGTTATCTCACTTAGGATAGTGGAGGTCTCATGAACCTCGTCTTCTTCTTGCTGATTTAATACCCGAATCTGCATTTCATTGACTTCCTTACCCTTTAATGTTTCACTATCCAATGGTTGTTCAGGAGCTCTGCTTACTTTCAGCTTGATTCTGGTACTTGAAGAGGAAGCTCCTTCCTTAGATTGTTCCCTAATTTCTGATTTCAATCCTCTAGGGCCAGCTGGGTCATCTTCAGCTCTAACTCTGATTTTGATGGTCTTGACACCTATGCTTTTGAGCCAAAAATTGGTGTTCGCCAAGACTGATTGGAATCTATCAAAGATAGAGACGGATTCCCTCTGAGACCATTGAATCGCAGGAATGGGAGCATTAGCAACTCCCTGTTCTTCGTACTCAGGATCCAAAATCTGCTTATCATCAATTACTCCCTCTGGAATTAAAGTCAGATTCAGGTCAATGATTTGCTCCAAAGTTAGCCTGCAATAATCCATTTTGTATACATCCTTTTCTGTACGGAGGTCTGCCCAAATGTCTTCGATGCGGTGAACATGGGTGAAGACTCTTTTTATTTTATCCTTCATCCTCCTGTAATCAAAATCCACTCTAGCTTGGAATCTTTTCAATGTTATCTCCTGAAGTTCAGTTTCCATCGCTTTGGCTCTTGAAGAGGTTGTCAAAGAATACCTGCCAATTACCAATGGATTATGTGAAGAAATACCAATTCCAGATTTGTGTTGTGAAGCTTGACGTGAATGAACTGACATCAACTGCCTTCCTAGCTCCATCAAAATGATCTTATCAGTAGGATATCTCGGTAGCATAAATGGCTGATCTTCAAAGCAGCCAACTCTCATATAGGTGAATGTTGGAAATTGAAGGAATAAGCAGCCATATTGATTTACCTTATTCCAAGCTGCATCTGACACCCTGTTATTTACCAATTCTTTGTCAAACAAACACATAAAATAACCAAAGAAGGCATCTTGTACCCTTCTATAATGCGCTCGACTTGGAATAAAAGTCAGCTGGTCATAATATTTCCATACAGGCACCAACGATCTGTCACCTTCAGGAGATAAGCCTGGAAAATGTCTCAAGGAAGCTGCTATGTAGACCAAATATGAATTCATATAGAAGGTCAGAGTGGTAGGAACCTGTGCAAGCTGTTCGCACAAACAGTCACTGATTATTTCTCCCCAGAAAATTGGATGTTGTGCTTTTCTAATGACAACCATGAACTTATACATCCAGCTTTCAAACATGTTAGAAACTTTCAACCCTGCAATTCTGCTCAAAAGAGTGATCATGTCATTAACTTCTTCTATAAAATCAGACCGATACAACTTGGGCATACGGGTCGCACAAGGTCGTGATTTTAGAAGCCATTTAGAGTTGATGTGTTTAATACAATCATTCTTTTTCTGCTCAAAATGTTTGTGAGCACTCTTCAATGAAATCTCTGAATAAGTGTAATGTCCCCTTTCTAAGCTTGACAGTTTCAGTGACCGTTGGCCTTTCGTTGGGAACCCGGAGGCTAGTCGGAAGTTAAAATTAGGGTTTCCTAATTTTGAGGTCATTGCTCGGAGATGAAGTTTTTAATGGCGGATTCCTTCTGGGTTTTCAGAGGGCTTCGCAGTGGTATGCTCGTCTCAGCATTCAGAGTACTTTTTGGAATTTACTATTTTTAGTAAATTCTATTTTTGGCAGCTTTCCAGTGAGCTCAGGTTGGTTGACTTCCGGTTCCAGTTTGATCAGTTGACTTCATCAGTATTTGCTTCAGGGCCTTTGCGAAAGGATAAGTTAAGTCATTAAATTAAAAAGTCACGTTTTAATTATTATAATTAAACGTTGACCCTTGGCTTAGGCTTAATGACTTTATGTTGTGTTTAAAAGGTGGGTCCTTGAGGGTGGCGCCCTCATTGAAGAATAATTTAATATTTGTCTAAGTCTGAACAAAGGTTTGAGGGGCGCATATTCCAAAAGAGGATATTTAATTAAAATATCAACTATTAATGCCTTGAAGAGAAGGTACGCCTTCTTGAGAAGATGAAAGTTTTGACCTAAAAGCTGTTTCTAGGGTTTCGTGAAGTCAAGCAGAAATTATAAAAAGGGAGTCTTGTGCATCATTTTGATCATCTTGGAAAATACACCGTTATGCTGCCGGATTGATTCTGGATTGCTTCGAGGGATGAAGACCTCCTAGTATGGGCATCTCTTCTCGTTTGTAAGACAACGACTAGTGATGATTATTAGTCTAGTATTGTGTTATTGGAATTAGTGCATTGTAAGTTGCAAGTTAAGACTTTAGTTTCTGTTTTCTGCATTTTAAGCCATATTCAAGATTGTAGTTTTGCACAGCAGATCAACCTTTTCATTTGTAATTCAAAAAAGACTAAAAATCTGGTTATGGGTATTGTCTCTTTCCCTCCACATTAGATAGGCGCCAATGTTTGCCAATTTTCAGAATTTATAGTGCAGATTCTGATTTTTAAGAGAAAGTCGCCTCTCTCAGCAAAGCCGTACCATCTCAGCTGTCTTGGGGTTCGTGCAATTAAATAAAGTCTGCATTTTGATCTGGTTTTGCATGTCTAGTTTGATCGCCACATTCATTCTTGGGTTTTGCATTTAGTGTGAGGTTAATTGAGTGTGTTTGGAAAGAGCTCTGAGCATTTCGAGATATCTATGTTGCTGGTTATTCAATGAAAAGTGCAGGATCTGATTACACAGTTTGAAGAACGCAGCCTAGTCTACATTGCACGGTGGAGAGAACTCTACAATAGCGTGGTGGAGAATTCCTTGAACATTGGCCAAGCTAGGGACGAGGTTGGATCTGTTTTACAACCTCTTCATTTGAGTTTCTTTTATCAGCAAAAGGATTCTTTACTATTGTTGCAAAACACTCATTATATATTGAATTGTAGTGATAGCAAGTTATTCTCTTTCATATTGTATACTGGCAGTAGTACTGTCGATCATAGATTCTTGCTCAGTCAGATTGTAATGTTCTCTCTTTCAGCATTTTGATAATTGAATGTAATCCATCTCCGCCCTATGGTCGCTACTATCCCATTCTGGGTTAGAAAGCACATCCTGGGTGTTGAGAGTCTTTAGCTTTCAGCATTTTCTTTCAAGCAGTAGTTTTGTATTTACTCCGTCATATGGTCGCCCCTCACTCCGCATCGGATTGGGTAGCACATACTTGGCGTTGAGTTCCTTTCTGCAAATAGATTAGAAGACCCTCTGACCAATGCTCACCCTCAGCGGTGCCATTCTGGTTAGGGTTGCTTTCTTGCACGTTTCGGTTTATCTATCTAACCTTAACGGGTGCATGCTTGTAATTTGTGATTTGAAATTGTAAAAAAATCGAAAAAATTTGGCTCGGTATATTTCAATAAGTGGTTGCATCAGGTACTCTGAAAACTCTATTAATTGTCTCAGCATCAAGTCTGATAACTACGTTGCCATCATCATCCTTAATTGTCCTGGATTGTCTATCAAAGCGTGCTGCACATGCAAGGACGAATTCTGGTTCAAGGGCAGCAACAGGAAAAGAAGCCACGAGATGGATATGACTTCTCAGCAACTTTTGCATATCAGAAGACGTAGATTTCTCAACCCTTTCAAGAAAATTAGACATATCAACATGCCCTATTTCTGTATCTTTGATCTCATCGATGTTTGAAACAACGTGAGATGGAGAGATCTCATTTTGATATTTGTCGAACTTATACTTCATCTTTTTGCCTGCTGGAGAAGTTGGTTCATCCGTCATTGAACAAGAATCTGCAAGACTGCGGTGAAAACCCCATAAGGTCAGCACATCATCAGCATCAACGTGAGTGGACATGGCGAATCTCAAACCCTAGAACAATGAAATGGACTTTGAAAGAAAAATGGAAGGTGAATGAAGATGAATTCGAAATGGATGAAGTGGTGGAATGGAAAACGACATTTTGTCTCTTTGAAACAGCAAGATAAAGAGATCTCAAAACTTGGATTTGGAATTTCGTCCAAAAAGGTCAACTTATGTGCTTTTTAAGGCAATTCGGGTTTTTGAGTGACTTGAACAATTTCGGAACTTTTTGACACTTTAGCAATTTTGCTTTTTGCAATTTCGGGATTTTTCAGACACTTGGCAATTTTGCTTTTGAGTCTAAATTTCCCTATTTGCTGAGTTGCTCAGAAAACCCGAAATTGGCCAAAAAGACATTAAAAACAAGTCAGAAATCGACAAAAACAGAAATGTAAAGAGGAAAAAGAGTGGCCCAAAGGTTAATCAACTTAAAACAGAGATTTTCCACCCTTTGCACCTCGTAATGCGTGCCTTGGAGAAGAAAAATCTCAAGTTTTAAGAAAATTTTGATTGGTTACCTAAATTTTGAAACGAGTTAAAAATTTAGGATAACAGCTGGCTCCGACTGGGGAACTGCCTTCGAAAACGAAGGTAGTGGAATCTAGAATCTAGAAGTGCCTTACGATTCATTGGGCTACGGAGTCACTAAATAAAACACAAAAATAAAAGACTCAAAAGATTAAAAAGACTAAAAAGCTAAAAGACTCAAACCTTATGTACAAAAAAAAACTAATCTAAAACTCTACTGAAAGTAGTGTTTTAGATGCTGCCCACTGTAAGGAAGTGGGAATGGAGTGCCATCTTGATACGCCAGCAAGAAGCTATTCTCACCAATTGCTTGATGAATTATAAAAGGACCACGCCAAAGAGAATCAAATTTCCCATGCATTCCTTTTGGTTCCCTCCTCTTATCCCAAAGCAAGACGTGATCACCAACTTGAAAGACCTTCTGCTTTGCTTTTTTGTCGAAGAGAGCCTTAACTTGCTTCTGATGATCGTTGATACGATCCACTACTTGTGATCTTTGCTCCTCTAATTGAGAGAGAAACATTATCCGCTTATCAAGAGAACTTTCAAATGTAGCATCTTCTACAGCTTTGATCAACTTGAGGGCTGGAAGTTCCAATGTGATAGGAATCTCTGCATTTACTCCATAGAGCAACTGAAATGGAGACATGCCAATGGCTCGCTTGGGTGTAATGCGATCAGCCCACAAAGCATCATATAAGGCTTTATGCCATGATCTTTGATTCTCATCAACAAGCTTTCGGATGATAGTAATCAAATTTTTGTTACTCGATTCAGCTTGACCATTACCTTGCGGGTAATAATCTGAAGAATGGGCCAATATTATACTATAATCAAAACAAAACTGAGTTACCTCATAAGATGAGAAGGAAGATGCATTATCTGTCACGACCTTATAAGGAACACCGAATCTTGATATGATGTTTTCTTTCAAAAATCTACACACTACCTCAGAAGTAGCATGTTTCACAGGAATAGCTTCGACCCACTTGGTGAAATAATCTGTTGCAGCAAGAACAAAGGTATGTCCAGCACTTGAATGAGGGTTAATGACACCAATGAAGTCGATTCCCCACTGCCTGAAAGGCTCTTCTATCACAACTGGTTTTAATGGCTGCGCCATCATTTTTTGCTTACCAACAAATTGCTGACATTGTGTACATTTACGTACCCATTTATATGCGTCTTGGAAAAGCGTAGGCCAATAATACCTAGCCCTCAAGATCTTATGAGCAGTTACTGATGGAGAAAAATGACCACCACAAGCTAAATTGTGAAAAGATTCAAGTAATCTGTCTTGCTGTGCTTTATCAACACAACGCTGAAAATTACCATCAAGAGTTCTTTTATACAAACCATTATCCCAAAGAATATAATTTGCAGCCTTGAGTTTCAGATTTCTCTTTTCCTTGAAAGAGAGATGAGCTGGGCATTCACCATAAGTCAGAAAATAGGCGATATTAGAATACCACTCATCAGTAGTGCTGACAAACAACACTTTAGGAAGATCTTCATAAGACTCCTCTTCACTTTCTTCTGCACTGCTTTCAGCCATCAACTGACATAAACCTCTGCCACGAACAAGCTTGGTTGGTTTAATCTCTAAATCATACTCTTGGATTTTAGCCACCCAATTTCCTCTTTTTGTACCAAAATCTTGCTGTGTCAAAATGGATTTGACAGCTGTATCCGGAACTAACACTATCGTATGAGAATTAAGAATATAGAACCTGAAATACTTAACTGCCTTTACAACTGCAAAAGCATTCTTCTCAACTGTAGAATATTTGAGCTCATGAAGCTTTAATGGACAACTCATGAAGGCAATAGGAGATTCAATTCCTTCTGAATTTTGCTGCATCAAGATAGCAGACATGGTATGCTCAGAAGCATAACTGTACATAATGAAATCTTTAGAGTAATCCGGACTAACCAGCACTGGGGCGTGAGCAATTGCATTCTTAATTTCAGCAAAAGCAGTTTTACCTTCATCATTCCAACGGAAAACAGCTTTCCCCTTCATCATATCAATGATGTGACGTGTTTTCTCAGCAAAATCTGGGATAAATCTCCTCAAGAAATTCACTTTACCAAAGAAAGAGTGAACAGCTGTCTTACTAGACGGCAAAGGCAGATTTTGAATAGATCTTACCCTTTCGGGATCAATCTTAATTCCTTCATTTGATACAACATGTCCCAGAAGTTTACCCTCAGTAACCCCAAAGATAGACTTCTTAGGATTAAGAGAAACACCATGCTTGCGGCACCTTTCCAGCACATCTTGTAAATGAAATAAATGATTCTCACGATCTTTTGAGAAGACAGTGAGATCATCCAAATACACCACGATATACCTTCCTAAGATACCACGAAAAGCTAAATCCATTGCTCTTTGAAAAGTTGCTCCTGCATTTATTAATCCGAAAGGCATTCTGCGATATGCAAAAGTACCCCATGGAGTAGTAAAAGCAGTTTTATGTCTATCAGCTTCACTTACCTCAATCTGGTTGTAACCTGAAAATCCATCCAGCATAGACATCATTTGAGAACCTGTCACTGTCTGGAGCACTTGATCCATTATAGGCAAAGGATAATTATCCTTTAATGACTGCTGATTGAGATTACGAAAATCCACACAAATACGAATTTCTCCATTCTTCTTGCGTACTGGAACTATATTAGCTATCCAAGTTGAATGATGAATGGGAAAAATAATTTGTGCATCTAGCATCTTCTGGATTTCTGAATAGATAGTGCCAGAAATTTTGGGATTATACTGGCGTTGCTTTTGTTTGAAAGGGGATGCATCGCTCTTCAAAGGGATTTCATGCTGAACTTGTCCTGACTGAAAAGATTTCAGATCATCATATGAATAAGCCAACACATCTCTGTACTGCTGCAATAACTGAATAATCTGATTTATCTCCTCTAGAGTGCAACTATTACCAATGTTAACCATTTTAGGATCTTCTTCAGATCCAATATTGTACTTGTCATACCCTATAGAAGAATCTGAATTCACTTGTTGCTGCTTTTTGATATATCGGTCATGCTTGTCAAAAAGCTTTTCCAGAGATACTAGTCCCTTAGGAATTTTATTCCCTTTTAGCTGCAAAATCTCTCCATCAGATTCGGACCAAGTATCTGACATAGAATCTGAAGAAGAAGAAGAATTGCTACCTTCAAAATACAGGTTATTAAAACCATCATCAACTTGTAAAAAGTTAATAATCTGTTTATCATCATTGAAAATCTGCCAATGATCCCAGTTATCTGGAACACTAGGCCTGCAGATTATTTCAACAATATACTTATCTTGATTAAAATCAAGGTGAGGAATAAGGAGAGTTGCTGAAACAGCAAGAGAATCTGCTCTATCATTGAATTCTCTCGGAACAACTGAGATACTGAAAGCATCAAAATCTTGAATATTCTCCCATACCAAATTACGGTAATGTCGGAGTCTATCATTCCTTGTCTGATAAATATTCCTTACTTGACAAATTATCAACTCCGCATCTCCTTGAGCGTGCAAATTTTTAATTCCTCTCTGAAGCGCAACACTCATACCTAGTAAGAGAGCTTCATACTCTGCAGTGTTATTAGTATTTGCAAACTGCAATTTAAAAGAATATGGAAAGATTTGACCTTTCGGAGAAATCAGAACCACACCAGCTCCGGATCCATTTGTAGCACAACTGCCATCAAACTCGAGAATCCAAATATCATTAGAATCATCATTAATATAAAGAGTGCTGGATTCTCCTACTTCAAAAGTAGAAGAAAGAGTGTTCTCATCTTCCATGGGAGAAGATTGATTTTCTTCATCTTGAGGAAGAAGTTCAATATCTGTATCTGTAGTAGAAGATTCAGCATCCTCTATCATACGATCAAGGGGATATTCAGCTAGTGTTGAATCTTCTCCATTATTAGAACTTCCTTCATTTGCTGAAAGAGTTGAAGAATCAACAGAACACCAATCTTCAGCAAACTCAGAAATCTCATCAATATGAAGATAGTAGTTCCCGAAACCAGCTGATTCAAAAAGAATCTGAGCATGAGGATCATCAGATTTTTCCACCGTAAACTTAGTTTCTCTTTCAGGAACAAGTTTCTGCACAATGCCTTTCACAGGAATTCTAGCCTCTGTCATATCCATGTTCAGCTCACCTCCTACATCTTTACAGAAATTGCGTCCAAGGAGCATTCCATAAGAAGCTAGGACGTCCGCAACAAGAACAGTCATCTTTATCTTTTTCTCAGGAAAGGCTGCAAAGGCGAATTGTGCATCTTTGATTTGCCCAACGAGAGGCACTTGTTTATTATCCATAGAATAACAATTACCAAAAGTTTTGGTAAGAGTTAATCCAAGGCAATCAGCAACCTTGATTGGCATGACATTATCCGAAGCACCAGAATCTATAATACAGTTACTCAATTTGAAACCATTAATGAGCAAGGAAATATAGAAAGGATCTATCTTTCCTGGAACTGAGGATGGGATGATAACCAAATTATTGGGCAGATTCTTAGGTTCTTGGACAATAGGGCTATTTGAAACAGGACGAGTCTCACTACTTTTAACAAATTTAACCAATCTTTCAAGTTGATCAGGATTGGCTTGAAGATACTCAACCTCAGACATCTGAATCTTAGTCTTTCTAGCATGGTCAACAATATCAAAAGCTTGGAAAGAATTTGCAAGAGATGTAGATGATATACTCTCAACTTGTACTTTAGGATTAGATACATTAGTCTTGGGTTCACTAGAAAGAACAGAAGGAGAATTGCTTACTTGATTTTTTGAAGAATCCTTAGTCAAGGTAGGCAATGGCATTCCCTTCTTAGCAATGGTCACCGGCAACTGAACGTTGTTTTTCACCTTTGCTTCTTCATCCTTTTGAGCCAACCGAGTCTGGGATCTTGTGATAACAGCATATGCTTGACTCTCAACATTTTCATTTTCAGCTGAATCATCATAATGCATGTATCGTATAGTGGAGTCGCCAGCTGCCTCTTCATCTTCTTGATTAAAAACAGCTTCATCTTCTGCTTGGAAATGATTGGAAGATAGTTCTTCTCGATCTATTTCGTAATAGCCAACTGCTGTATTCTTCGGAGGTGCTTCAAGTGCAAGCCTCTCGGGAGGAGGAGGCAATTTATTCTGATTTCTGGCAGCATAGTTAGAAGCAGAATTTGGATACGTCCTAGGAATATCCTTGTACGGAGCAGCAAAAGAAGCTTGTGAAACCTGCTTCTTCAAGGCAAGAAGTTCATTAGCCAATTTTTGTACCATAGGATCAGTAGAAGCTGAAGTAGAAGATTCAGAAATAGAATTTCCTTTGAATCGATTAGGATCCTTCCGGATTTTCCCAGCCAAGATCAAATCATCTTCAATTTCTGTAGCAAGGACTTGAGCATGTGCCAAAGTTGTTGGAGTTGCCCTTCTCAACAGTAAACTAACTTCTGGCAGCTGAGTGTTAATAAAGAAACACTTGAGATTTGCTGGAGTAGGCTGTGAATCAGTAGGAATTCTGTTTGCAAGTTTATTAAACTTTGCAATGAATTCACGCATATTCTCATGTGTGTCCTTCTTCATTTGAGTCAGCTGGGCCAGCAATGCATGCTCATCTTCGGCGGGCTTGAAACGTTCTTCAAACTTTGTCTTGAGAGTTTCCCAACTAGTGATATCACCAGCTCTCAAATTGTAAAACCAGTCAGCTGCAATTCCTTGTAGAGTTTCCACGAACAAACGTACAGCAACATCTTGATGTTCTACTCCTAGAACACCACAAGCCATTGAGAAAGCTTTGATATGTTCATCAGGGTGCTGTTTACCGTCTCCATAAAACTTAGGCAGATTTTTACGCGAGCCTTGTGGAAGAGCATGAAGAGG
>VDFB02030664.1:0-30780 GCA_007258455.2 Sequoia sempervirens
GGATGACCTCCTGCACCCGCGAAGCACACAACGTCAAGAAATCGACAAGATTTGATTCAATTTGGAATTTTTAGTTCAAAAACACAAAAGTGTCACTATTTCCAATAGCGTCACTATATTTAAATTTCAAATTGCGATGTTTGAAAGCATTTCAAATTGAAAATCACAAATTGCATCACCAAATACATTGGCATTGTGATTTAATCTTTGGAAAACCCTAACCCTAATCTCTAAATCGGCAAGAGCATCGCTAAATAAATATGTGTTGCAATTTAAAATTAGAAATCTTAATTTTAAATCATGAAGAGCATCACTATAATTCATTTGAGAGTCGCCAATTGCAAAATGGGCATCGCAATATAGCAACACTACCAAAGTTTAAAATTCAAAGAGCAATAAATGCATCAAAAAGTCAAATTTCAAATCAAGTTTGGAGTTACATATTGGTGGTCCTACTCTTGGAAGCTGTTGATACTCTTGATCTCGGCAAGAGATGTGCTTGGGAAGCTTTCGTCACACCATTTTTTCAAAGGGTCAAAGCTCAAAATAGAAAGAATCTCACAAGTGTGAATGCACAAAAGAATTGAAAGTGACCCTTCTTGGCTTATTTATGCTAGAAAATTAGGGTTTTTTGCCCTAATTTTATCTTCAAGCTAGGGTTTATCATCATTTTCACTAATTTTTCCAAACTGTACCTAATTTTGCATCATTTTTTGTATTTTTGGCATAATTCTTGCACCTCAGAGCCTTTTTGGACCCTCGGGGTAGCTTTTAACCTTTATCGAGAAATCAACCCAAAATTCAAAAATTTTGCCCGATTTCTTGAGGGGGTAGGGAATCAACTTTATTCTTTCACTGGGCATCTAAAAAATTAGAAATTTTTTATTTTTTGATTTAAGCAGCAGTTTTAATCTGAAGAGCATTACTCTTTGAACAAAATCAACATGTACCTCGCTTCAAAGAGGGGCAAAATATAAACACTGAAAAATGTCCTAAGCAATATCATAAACTCAAAATAGGTTTACAAACATCATTTCCTCTTTGAATCCATCCTCTTTTTGATTAATTAATTGAATTAGCCTATCTAATTAATTAATGGCATCATTTTCATCCATTAACCTAATTCATCAATTCAGGTTAATTCACTCCCCCTTAATGCTAACATTTCATCTCATTAAATTAAAAATAAATCAAAATATTTAATTTAATTCCCTAAGTCATCTTATTTAATTAAATAACCCTAGGTTATTTAATTAAATATCATTTCATCTCTCCCCCCCATTCATTAAATTCTTTAATTTAATGAATATCATGTTAATTCTTTTAATCCCTTAATTGCATGATTAAACCTTGTTTAATTAGAAATTAAACTAATTTTCCTCTAAAAGGGGAATATTCCTTATCCCTTTTTGTACAATTAGGAATTTCTTTAAATTTGCAAAATGCCTTTTATCCTGACCCAATGAATATTCTTATTTGTCCATCATTTGAAAAAGGGATATTTTCACTTAGCTTCTAATGCAAGTTTTAACCTTTAACCTTTTGAACAAGTCACCTTTAACCTATGTGTGCAGATCAAAAGCATGTTTTTTTGAAGAAAATGTGATCCCTTGATTAAATCCCATCACGCATTTTCATCCATTGATGAGAATCCATGATCCATGCCTCTTCTTCCTTTCATATTTGACCGTTGATTAATCTTTTCAATCTCAACCCTCCATTTCTCATTTGCTCTAATATAAATAAAGCACTATTTGGAGACAGATGGATCCATCTTTCAATTGAAAACTCATGTTGTTGAATTCACTTGCATCCACACTCATAATTTACTCAATTTTAGCTTGTTTTAGTTTATTTCTAATTGAATAATAGCTTAGAGCATCCATTAATGGCTTCCATGCATCCATCTTAGTTTTTATATTAATTAGGTTTTGTATCTTTTTATCTTACAATTAGCTTATAATAGTTTAGCTTTTGCATTATTAGTTCATTTCTAGCATAAAATCATTTTAACTTAGCTTGCATCATGTTTAATTTAGCATAAACTAGGTTTTCATCCATTTATCACAATGGTTTCATCGATTCTCTTCCATAGAATCGATTGAAATAGGCTCACTAATCACGAGATTGGGAAAGGGTCTTTGTTTCACATCAACACGACAATAATTCCAAAACAGGATAAGTTTCAAATGGGTTAGAGTAGGAATTTAACTATTTTTGTGTAGTTTGTAACTTTCAGTTTCAATTAAATGCTTAGTTTAACTTTTCTATTTGAATTATCTTGTTTGGTAGATTGAGGTTTATTGGATAAATTATGCTTCAATTCATCACAAATTGAGCATAATCAACCCACCCTGACAATCCTCATCTTACATCCTTAATATGGAATACCATGATTAGATCCATCTTCTTTATGATGCCAAAAATAAACCAACATAACATGCTTATTAACACCATATTATGTGAAATTATAACAAAAATAATAAATAACATCACCATAAGATAGCAGCAATGAGGCACAAATCAGCAACACAATATCATCACATAATACAAGATTTACGTGGAGAAACCCTTACAAAAAAAACTCCATCAAGAAGACAACTCAGTTATGCATTACCTTCAAACAAATGAGATCACAATACAATCAATTCCATTATCCTGTTTGCCTCCAACATGGTAGCAGGTCTGTGCACCTATGAATAACCTCCTTATGCCTCAACCTATCTTTGTACCTACAATGAAACTCTACATTCAGTTGTTGCTCATATTTTCTACATCCAAGAGGCTAAACTTATAGACTTGTGAAGACATATTTTCCCCCAAACAAGGATCCTAAAGAAAAAATTCATTCTAAACATCCCCAAATCTTGGAATACCTCCCCAAAATGTAAAAGGACATTGGTTTTGGCTCTGATACTTCCCCTCCATCTTGGACATTCAAACATGGAAGATAAACTACATTAAATGCAATAAATGATGGAATACCAAGAGACACTTGTTGCCATTTTCCAAGCTCCCACTTGGAGAATCCTAAAAGTAACTCATTTATCCTTTCATTATATTTTATTATCCAATTCTAAGCATTCACATGTGGGGAAAATAATATTAAATATTTATGTCCACAACTCACCTTTACCACTACTAGTGGACCCATCATCCATTATGAATATATTACAAACAATAGTGAGAATTAATATTACAAAATATTTTCTCAATACACTCTAAGCTTCTCGAGACACTTTCCAAGGATGTTGGAACCATGACATAAGATTTACAATGTGGATGACACCTTAATCCTAAGAAGTCGAAGTAGTATAAAGATGGTTTGCTTGATTTTATGTCTCAAATATCTAGGAATAGTATAAAAAATAATTTTATAAACTTTATTATTGTCACCATGATATTTAGAATATTTTCTAAAACCTATTGGTTCATAGATCATGTGTAATGCCACAAGCCAACACACCTAATATATTACCCAAATGAACAAAAAAAATAGAAATAAAAAAAATAGAAAGTAAGATGCAACATGTTGCACTTGCACAACAACACACAAGTGTTGTGTGAAAAACAATAACATAAGGGAAAAAACAAAATGAATAACCTCACCATTGCTACAAGCAAGGTGGCACCATTAGAATACTTACCAATCATTGGACAAAAATTTCCATCATGAACCTATGAGAGGGAACACCTCTCGAATGAAAATCAAGTACTAACTCATGATCACATTCTATCACAAACACAACACCAAGATAGGATGAGGGAAACATATACTTCATCCACACCAAGAAACTCTCATAAACTCCACAATACCACAGAAACCCACATACATGGTGAAATGACTAGGAGCTAGCATCCCTCAACTAGACAAATCAACCATCAATTTTTAGAAGAGGGAGTAGGATGAGGGTAACAAGCACCTCTATTCCACTCAATAGACAACTAAAAAATACATAAACTAAGGGGAAAGCCTACACAATATGCTATCTTACTATGAGGTACAAGTTTTCCACCAATTAGAACAATGATAGGTCATTTCCAAGCAATGGCATGTTTCCTAAGACAAGCGGGTGCAATAAAACTTAAGGTATGACACTTGGTGACAAAATAACATGGGAGGACTCTCTAAGCCAAGGGACAAAAAAGGAATACCCAAAAAATGAAAAAATAAAAACAAAAAATGGGACACCAAAGGACACTAGCACCCAAGAAGGACATTAGTGCAAGTACACAAATGTCCAGGTCTAGTGGTGGGGTCCTATTCTAGTAGTAGTGTCCTTGCTAGGTAGTGTGGTCATTTCTAGCACTAGAGCCCTAAAGTCCTAACTAGTGAGAAAACCTAAGCTTAGTTTTGGTCCCAAAGACAAGAACAACCCTTCTATACTACAAGGAAGGATCCTTGACAAAAAAAAACTATAAAATGATTAAAACAATTGGAGAAACAAAAGGTCCTAGGCTCCTAATCTCACCTTATACTAGCCCATGAAGGAGATAACTCCTTTTTGGTTAAATTTTTTTTCACTTGTTTAATTAAGTATTCTAGCTCTGTAATGCCCTTTGTTTAAGGAATAAATGCACCAAAAATTGGACAAGTTATTCATTTCTCCTTATAAATTTCCTTTGAATTTTTGAGGTGCAACTTCCTCCTATGATGAGAATTAAAAACCTTTTAGGTTATGCTTCCAACCAAAAAGAAAGAAAGGAAAACTTAAGACTAAATTAATTTAAAAAAATAAAATAAAATAAATCATAGATAGTTATTACAAAAAATTAAGTACATGTGTTTGATTATCAGGAATCCCTCCTAGAATAGTTTTAGCACACATAACAATTCACTATTTCCAAAAAATGAATCATAATTGCATATATATGATAATTACCAATGGAGGAAATGAAAAAGAACCTAAAATAGCTACCATTTTCACAAGAAAAGATAACATAGAATCATAACAACACACAAACTTCAAGATTCTTTATTTCAAAATACTCGAAATTGTAGAGTTCATAGACTTACAATCCTTCATCAAAAAATTATATATTAAAAAAAGCCCCACAAATAAGATTTTTGTCTTTAATTACATATATATAATTGAAAGAGTAATTGAATCTTTTTAGAATAAAAATGTTTATAGAATATGAAAAGACCCCATAAATATGTTTGGAGCTTTTGATGTTCAATATTTTAAGAAAAATTAAACATTCGGTTGAGATGGAACATCATTAACATCAAAACTATCCTTAGTCTTATGTGGTGACTGGAGAGTTTGCATACCATTCCTTTCTTTATACACTTGAAATGACTTTATGATAGGCCATAACTCATTATGCTTTGAAATGATCACATTGTTAGTCTAGAGCCTCCAAAAAGCTTTATTTCCTCTAATTTGTTCTAGTTTGGTTCGATGAGTTGCAAGGAAACTTATACCTTGGTTAAGTGCCACATTGATTGCACTTAACTTCTCCAAATTTTCAACACAAAAGACTGTGTATTAAGTAATTCTTTAATCTTTTCCTTTATCCCATCTATTCTTTTCTGGGCTTTTGTAATCTGAGGAGTTGATTGGTTTTTCAAATTGATGGATAAAAGGCTCCCTTGGATGTCCACCTTGACTTGTTCACACTCTTTCATCAGATTATTATGCTCTTGGATATTTTTCTTGAGAGCAATTATCTTCCACTCAATGATTTGTTTCCAAATGATGTACCCATTATCACCTGAGCTGGTTATAATTTGCTCGAAAACCAATTTGTTTGTTCCTAGGTCTTTCATTTCTTTCAAATTCTTGCCAACCTTAAGCCAATTTGTTTCCTAGGATTAGAATCCAAGATATGATCACCGATCTCCCTTCTATCTTCCATTTTATTGGCTTCCTCAACAAATTTAACCACTTTATTTGAAATTCTAGTGGCCCAATCTTTGATTGCTTGGTTGTAGCATTTATGTTTTTGCACTTTTTCATTTATAATGTTACCACTAGCATAACATGGATTGAAAGATGAATTTATTTTCCCTATAGGATGATCCAAAGTATCCATAATAGATTTTAAATAGGCAATTAGGAGTTTCACCTATTTTTTGAGCTCCACTTTGTATTTATTAGCCTTTTTAGTTCATTCTACAAGCCTTGCATCCAACACCTAAAATTTGTGCACATCATCATCTCAAGAAGAGGGCTCCAAGTGAACTTTGGTGATGTTTAAATCATTCTCTATTGCTTTTTTGATGTACTTTTGTGCAAAGGGGTGTGCAATTTTTGTATATAAACCTCCAAATGTAGCATATGTCATCAATATTGAGGTAGTTTTCAATTTTTTAGGCTATGGAGTCTGTTGCAACAAATTTAAAACAATATCATCCTCCAACAAACTCAATTTCCTAATTTTCCTCTTTTTAGATAAGGTATGGTGTATCTAGGTCATTGGGGTAGTAAGAGGAACATTTGGTGTGAATTTCAAGGACCTATTCAAAGGAGGGGTGTCTTGAGCCAACACATTGGGTGATATTGTAGGAGATGGGTTATGGATAGAGTGCATAAGGGAAGGTGAAATGCTCCCTTTTAAAGAAGATGATACTTCCACAATTTATTCTTCCACCACTTCCAAATTTTTCTTTCTCTTCCCCTTTGAGGCATCCTCATAGGTATTTTCTTGTCTCCCCTTAGGAGGCTCTTCTCCAACTCACCCTCTAGTTGATTGTGAAGCTAGTGCTATGAATGTAGTTTGAGGAGGGGAATTATGTACCTAGATTTTTTCTCCTTGCTTTGGGACCTTTGTTGCTTATGTTGCTTTAGGGCTCGATGCCTCAGTTATTCTCTTAATAATCCATTCCTTTGTTCTCTTCAATACAACCACTATCCTACCCTCAATGTTTTCAATCTCTTTGTTATTCTAGTTAATAGGCATAATGGGAATCATTTAGATGTGATCATAGTAAATTTGATCAACCATATCCGATTGATCATCCATTATTTCTAGGATATTCCAATTCATATTATTCAATCTAACTTGTTTCATTGACAATATCATCTAATCCCTTTTTCTCACCTCAAATTCATTGTTGCACTCGGCCCAAAAATATTCCAACTTAGGAACATGATAAAAGATTGGTCCTAATTGCAAATTATTTTGAATAAATTCTTTGTTGTCAAATGGAAAATGAAATTCAAATAATTATAGTTTATATTTTACCATATAGACCTTTCAACATTAAGGGCATCCAAGGAAGATTTGCATTGGTAGAAAGATAGACCAATTGGGAAGGGAACACTTGCCTTTTTCCTCTCTTTACATCTCTTATTCAATTCTCCAATTTGGTGACACACCTCAATCAATACAAATCTTTCACTGGCATATTTTGGTATTTTACACAAGAATCCATCATACCCTAGTTTCTGATGTATGTGAACCTTTAGAATTAAATGAATAAGCTCTCATATACATTAATCAACTAAGAAGATTTTGGGGAGATTCAAACACTTAAATCTCCTTGCAACTCCCATACCACAAACATGGTGAATGCATCATTCACCCACCTAAAATGTCTGTAGCTATTTTTGAGTTGGATTTGGTAATAGTATTCATAGATTGGGGTGTCATCATTAAAATCACTTTCAATCCTCAACCTCGACCAGGATCTCATGCTTGCAATGGCATAAAACAAATATAAGGACATACAAATGTTTATTAACTCTAAAATGTGTTATATTCTTGTAAATATGCTCACTGATAATATCTACCCAGTTGATGAATTGTTATCCATAACAAATAATCACAATTAAAAATTATATCCAAACATCAAATTTATGAGCATCCCTGTTGCCATTAGCATGCACAACAACACTATGATGTCACCTATCTCATTCGTGAAATGTGACCTATGTAATTTTTTGGTAGCTATTATTTCCCCTTCTTCAGAATTTCCAACCATTATTTTGCAATTTTATTTTGACAATTGCTTTTATTCTTTGTAAACAAATATTTTGGCACCTGAAATGCTTGTGACCCTTCTAGGGGTTTTCACCTAAAAGGGTAAATATTTGGGCCAAAATGCAATGTTACATTCAAATATGGATGTGATGTGGGTGCAATATTCCTAGATGAGATAAACTAAATGCAGAAAATGAATAGAAACTATTGAATATGAATGCAAAACTAAGAACTATGAAGTGTTTGAAAACATAGTGTTGTATGCAAACATGAACTAAAAAATGAACAAATGAAAACAAAATTGAATGATTTTGAATGGGGTGTACCTAGAAAATAAAAGTAGATTTGGGAAGGTTCTGGAATGCTACAAAATTCAATGTTGATTCCTATTGGGACTCATTCTCCATAGATTGCGAATTAGTCCTATTTTTGGTAAAATTTGTCAGAACAGGTTTCGGGATGTTGGGAACTCAGAACCTCAGAAAACTCTTTTTCCAACTTGGTAGTGGGACTCATTCACCATAGATGGTGAATCAATCCACCTATAGAAATATAAAAAGTCAAAGGTCAACTCTATAGGTCCTGGTCTATAGTTTTCTGCTTGTCAGGTTACTGAATCAAAATCTGTAGAAAATAGGCTAAAAAGGGGCTTCAAGCTCCAATTAGGGTTATGTTGACTATGATGACTTTGATGAATTATTGAACTCTTTTCAACACCTCTCTCCTTGAAAAATCAGCCTACAAGACTTGCAAACACACATGTAAAGAGGGGGAAAATGGTTAAGGGTTAAAGTATAGGGGTTTTCCTTGGTCAAACCCCACTTTGGTAATCAAACCCTTGATCATGAAATGAAATAAGAAAGGAATGATGAACAAATAACATGAAAATTTCATAGATTCACCAAACCTTTGTTGAAATCTGAAGATATGTCAATGGTTGCTCCAAGATGCTTGATAATTGCTTGATTGAATGATGTTATGATGCTTAGACGAATTAAATGCAAGGATGAATACTTGGATGAATAGGTGCTAAAATGAATAGAAAAACATGTATTTATACACACTTATGCCCTAATTTCTTGAAAATACATCATAGGCTGACCTTAGGTCTTAATGAATAAAAACCTACCAGTAATTTGAATCTATTTTGAATTTTGTGCCAAGAGGGACTCATTTTCCACCCTAGGCGAATAGGTCCCACTCAAGACATATGAGTGGGTGTTAGAAATTAAGTTGTTTTAAATGGTGTTTGTTGGGTTTGTACTTAAAAATACACTTAATTAAGGCATGTAAGTTCATAAAAGGGCCAAATAAAGCATAAGAAAGGTGTATTTAGTGATGACAAGTCTAGAAAAGCACGAAGGTTTGTTACAAGACTTTACAACACTTTAAAATAAGACTTGGTAAATGATAAAAAGAGGGTATGTAGGTGAATTATAATAAGAAGAGTCTAGAAAAGTGTGAAAATGTATCACAACACCTTTACAAGACATCATAAAGTCTTCATGATTCATAAAGATTCAAGACCTAATGTGAACATGTGGGCCATATTACAACATTAAATCAAGGAAAAATCAAGCCCAATAAGCACAAGGAGGAACAAAAAAAGAAAAAGTAAAAGGATTACTTTTTCCTTGTCCATAGTTAACCCCCACTTTAGTGAGATGATGAACCTGCTTCAAACTCACACTAAAGTAGAGCAATGCATCTTAGGAGGGGTCTGAATGTACTAATGCTTGGCAAGATGAGACAACAACAATCAAGAGGGATGATCAAGCCCCTAGGATCAAGATCCCATGCAAATCAATCATAAGCACAAAGGAACACACAAGAAAGTGATGAAAAAGAATGAAGGAAAGGAGAGAAAGATTTGATCATCTGTCTAGCTTGTTGTGGATTATATCTAGGTTGTTTATTTGTAACAAGAAATGTGTACTCACTCTAGGGCGATGAAACTCATAGATATCTATTGGGTGAGAAGTCCCAAATATACTCACTCTGGGGCCATGAAACTTTTGGTTGTCTGCGGGGTGAGAAATCCACAACATACTCACTTTGGGGTCATGGAACTTTTGGTTGTCCGTGGGGTGAGAAATCCTGAAAGGTGGCTATGAGGAAAGTCATGCCTCGGAATGGGCTTCCTGCTCAACCATATCAAATTTATACCTCCTAGTAACTTTAATAAGGTGCCACAAAAGACAATGTCGTTTCGTGCTTCATGAGACAAGCAAAGATTTGCATGCGTTGAACTCATGAACAAATGTGATGGCACCATACGCATGCAAGCTGCATTATGTAAGGTGGCCATGTAAACGAAAAATGCAACATGCAAAAAAATGTTCAAATGAGTCTTGCTAAGTTCATGAAAGGTCTATAACTTAGGGAACATTGTGTCTAATGTCTCTAGGAGAGGACCAATCAAAGAATAGAACATTCACAACTTAGGGGATGTAGTGCATCGCATCAGGCCACTAAGAGGAATGTAATATGCTAAGATAGATCATGTTTATGAAGGACATCATACCCAATGTCATCTAAAAAGTTACAAACACATCATATGAATTAACAAGGCTGCACTAAGAACCAAGAAAAAGAAAAATAATTCAAAATTAATTATGCCAATGTATGCCCCCACTTTAAAGAAATTGCTACACACCATTCTGTGAGCAATTACTTTAAACTAGAAAATGAAAAATGAAAAATGAAACAAGACATGAGAGCCAACTTGGAAAGCCCCTATAATGCCAAGTCATACGTTTTCGAGTAAGGTTGTGTCATGTGAAAGGAAGGAAAAAGAAAGAACAAAAAGGGGTTGCCCCCAAAATGGGAACACCAAACACATAAGGGATATATGAATTTGGTGTTAGTATGTTTGTTGCTGCAATGTTTTGATTAAAGAGCTCAAAACTGTCATCATTCCCCAAATGCATAGAACTGGAAGAATGGCACAAAGAGAGTGAAAACAAAAGAAAAAGAAAGTTAGTTCGGGTCAACATGGAAGATACATTGCGGTCTCAATGCTTTTCATCATCCCCAAAAGGAAAACACAAGCTAAATAAAATGAAAATGAAAAATATTTTGGGTGAACATGAGAGAGAAATTGCGGTCTCGATGCCTTGCATCATCCCCAAAAGGAAAACACAAAAAAAAGGAAAAAGGAAAAAGTGATGTATGACGTAGAGAAGAATGAAGGTAGAAATAGAGGAAGTGTACAAATAGAGAGAGAACATCAAATGTTACATCATGGGGGAACACAATACACACATACAAAATGAAAAAAAATGTAAAAGGCTAGTAAGGAAAATACAAGTCAACCATTAAGCGATCCATCCACCTCCCAATCTCAGTCAAGATAAGAAGAATGTGAAAAACATAGCTAGGGGACAAGGAAAAATGCATTACTATGACAAGGCTATCAAATTCTTTCCCCCACTAAGTACAAGGAAAGAATGACCTGAGAGAGGTGGAGGGAAAGATCATGTAATAGTGAGAATGGAAGATTCTATCACTAGTACATGATAAGGTGGGTGCTAGGGTACTATGGGATGATAGGATAATAGTCGGTGTCATCGAAGTGGTACTTACTTAGTATTTCCTTCAATGTACAACACTCGTTAGTTACGTGTCCAAGAACGCGATGGTATTTACAATAAGTTGTATTGGAATCTTTGGGACTCAAATTACTAGCCTATTCATAGGTGGTAATAGGATGAGACCTTTTTTTAAAACCATTTGTAATTTCCTTTTCACATTCAGGTGGTGGATGGAGAGGAAACTTTTGTTTTTTCAATTTATAAGGTCATTTCCATTTACTAGATTCACCTTTTTCATGGATTGAAGGAGGAAGAGGACCTATAGGGATCCTATCTTCCTTGTCATTTTTATCATGTAAGGGTTGTTCACGTGGAAGGAGAACATTCAAGTCAAGAGGGGAATCAAAGATCACCATGCCATCATCTTGAAGTCTTCAATATGTAACAAGAGGTTTGTTGTCATGAGGGGGAGCTTGATAACCTAACCCTGTTGTTTTTTCATCTATTGGTCTTTGTTCTAAAATTTGATGAATTTCATGTTCAGTTGTTGTGTCACATCCTTGTTTACTTAATATTGTAAAACCTTTGCCATAATTCTCTTCAAGGTTGATTGGTGTGTTGGTAACTTTTTTATCATAAAATGGTTGAAGAGGTGTGCGGTTAGATGAACTAGGTCCACCTATTGGAGGGAACTTAATCCCTTCATTGTTTTTAGGATGTAGGTATCCAAATGTATCAGGAGGTGAGATGGTAGGAAGGTCTGATTGTTTCATGGATGGATAAAAGGTTGCATTAGCTTCAAGGTTGTCAAGGCATTGATTTAAGAACTTATTCATGCTATCATCATCTTCTCCAATGATTTCAATAGCACGAGGATGACATTCATGAGGAGTTGATGGAGCATGAGGCAGCTCAAGGTCATTAGGATCAGTTCCAAAGGCACAATTTGACATGTCCACTAAAGATTTTAATGACATCCAAAACTTATTAAAGAAAAAATCCATGATGACTATGAATGCAAGTAAACTAAGTTGCAAGAAAGAGAAGAAAACAAAAAATCTAGAAAATATTACAAAATGTAATAACAAAAAATTCCCATAAAATGCCAGAAAATGTAGTTAAAAATGTGCAGCTGGATTGATTCGCCCAAGGTGGTGAATGAGTCTAGGGATGCATTTTTTTTGAGTTTTTTCAGAAATTTTAAATGCAATTTGATGCTTTTTAGATTGTATGATGTAGAGGAGAAAGTGTAGTGTTTTTAAATGATATAAAATATAAAAATGAAAGCTATATGATGTTTTCACTAATGCAATTTTGAAAACCCTGGGATGCAAAAAAATCCAAAACCTAATGCAATGTTGATGAAAACTAGACCTAGGATGAAAATGCACTTGAAATCAAAAGTGAAAATTCTCTACAGATGGGTTCACCAAATTGTAAACAAAGATTTTGGCACCCAAAATGCTTGCGACCCTTCTAGGGTTTTTGACCTAAAAGGGTAAAGATTTGGGCCAAAATGCAATGTTACATTCAAACATGGATGTGATGTGGGTGCAATATGCCTAGATGAGATAAAATAAATGTAGACAATGAATAAAAACTATTGAATATGAATGCAAAACTAAGAAATATGAAGTGTTTGAAAACATAGTGTTGTATGCAAACATGAACTTAAAACATGCACAAATGAAAACAAAATTGAATGAAACTGAATGGGGTACACCTAGAAATTGAAAGAAGATCTGGGAAGGTTCTGGAATGCTACAAAATTCAATGTTGATTCCCATTGGGACTCATTCCCCACAGATAGTGAAGCATTCATGCTTCTAGTAAAATCTACTAGAATAGGTTTCAAGATGTCAGGAACTCAAAACCTCAGAAAACTCTTCTTCTATCTTGGTAGTTGGACTCATTTACCACAGATGGTGAATCAGTCCGCCTACAAAAATCTAAAAATTCAAAGGTCAACTCTGTGGGTCCTGGTTTGTAATTTTTTGCTTGCCGAGTTACTAGATTAGAATCTACAGAAAATATGATAAAAGGGGGCTTCAAGCTCCAATTAGGATTATGTTGACTATGATGACTTTGATGAATTATTGACCACTTTTCAACACCTCTCTCCTTGGCAAATATTCCTACAAGACCTACAAATACACATGTAAAAAGGGGGAAAATGGTTAAGGGTTAGAGCATAGGGGTTTGACTTGGTCAAACCCCACTTTGGTAATCAAAACCTTGATCATGAAATGAAATAAGAAAGGAATGATGAAAAAATAACATGCAAATGTCATAGAATCACCAAACCTTTGTTGAAATCTGAAGATATGTCAATGGTTGCTCCAAGATGCTTGATAATTGCTTGATTGAATGATGCTATGATGCTTAGATGGATTGAATGCAAGGATGAATACTTGGATAAATAGGTGTTAAAATGAATAGGAAATCATGTATTTATACACACTTATGCCCTAATTTCTGAAAATACATCACAAGCCGACCTTCGACCGGTCTTAATGAATAAAAACCCACCAATAATTTGAATTTATTTTGAATTTTGTGCCAAGAGGGACTCATTCGCCACCCTAGGCAAATGGGTCCCACTCAAGGCATATGAGTGGGTGTCAGAAATTAAGTTGTTTTAAATGATGTTTGTCAGGTTTGTACTAAAAAATACACTTAATTAAGGCCTGTAAGTGCATAAAGGGGCCAAATAAAGCATAAGAAAGGTGTATTTGATGATGAAAAGTCTAGAAAAGTGTGAAAGTTTGTTACAATACTTTACAACACTTTAAAATAAGACTTGGTAAACGATAAAAAGAGGGTGTGTAGGTGAATTATAATAATAAGAGTCTAGAAAAGTGTGAAAATGTATCACAACACTTCACAACACCTTTATAAGACATCATAAAGTCTTAATGATTCATAAAGATTTAAGACCTAATGTGAACATGTGGGCCATATTACAACATTAAATCAAGGAAAAATCAAGCCAAATAAGCACAAGGAGGGACAAAAATAAATAAAATTAAAAGGGTTACTTTTTTTGTGTCCACATTCGCTATGAACTATTGGTATGATGTACAGACATTCATGTCTACATAATCATTCCTATAAGGTAATTTTAGCATTAAATGAAATGTTCCTATGTCAAGTTTAGTGATCACCATATTATCATTTATCTTGACTTTCCTCATCTAGGGGTCATAATGGTTGATGCACTTTATCACCAAATCTGAGAACTAGAATGTGACAGGAAAACTAGCTACCCACAACAACCTACTCTCCACCAACCTTCACGTAACAGGGGGTCAATTCTCTATGTTCATTCTCTCCCAAAAATATTTTAAATCTACATGCCTTATTTTGGTGTCTTTAATTTTTGGGAGTGTGCTCTCCACTCTAGAAAGATGCTCATATCCAAGGTATTTGTACTTAATTTTATCAATAACAAAATTACACAATTCCTTGACCAATTCACTCAATAAACAAATGGCTATATTCATGGGAATTTTAATTTTGAGAAGACAATTGTACATTTCGATGATTTTCATAAAATTTCTTTGATTTTATGGGATTTCCCTTCTAAAAAAATAACAACAGGGAATAAGTACCTTTAATCATGACTAGAATATTTTTGTGCTGCAAATCTTGGAAATTGATTAGGTGCTTCCTGCTCACACCTACAATTTTCTCTTTGCTCTATGTGTTCTTAAAACTCATGAAATAAAATCAATTATGTGAAATAATCCTACTTTATAAGAAAATAATAAATGCTCTTGATAACCAAAATAACATTAATTGTGAATTAAATGTTGGCACATTCCAACCTTGATCTTCTTCTAACATACACTCTATCCTTCCCAAATTTTATTTTGTTAAAATTTTGAAAGGTTTTCATAACTTGAGTGGCCTCCGATAGTGTTTTCAAAACTTATTAATTTTACAAAAGCATATATTCAATCTCTTACAAAAAATTTTTGTCTCGTCTACAAATTATTTTTAAAAAAACACCTTTTTCAGATTGGAAATTGGTTAAGAGAATCTTGTCAATTTTCTAAAAGGTTTCAAGAACCCCATCAATCTCTGGAACAATTTCAATTTTTTTCAAATTATATCCACCATTTAAATTGTCAAGACTTGTTCTATTTCCCTTTTAATAAACTTTATGTTGATTATTGACTCCCTTCATGAAAATCAATATTTCGACTGTGACCTTGGTTTTAGAATCCCTTTTGGCTTCCAACAAGGTTATGAGAACCTCATCAAATACCTAAACATTTTATTGTAAGATGAATTAAAGAGGAAGGAAGACTTCACACACATTGAAGACACAATGTGAGATAGCCCTTTGGCCTTAAACATAGGTTACAAGACTTCATCAACCTTCAGCATGGTTTGAAAAACCTATTCTACTATAGGTTTAGAAAACTTCTCTAAAATCCAACAAAAGAAAATTTGACACTAGATAACTCCACTATGAACTTGAAAATGGAATAAGCAAGAACAAAGGCATGGAATTTTTATTTTATTTTGAGGATCACCATAAATTAAAACAACACTCCCAAGGGCTACGAAGACCACAAGAGGCTTCAAAACAAAGCCAATGATACAAGGCGTGAATGGGAAAGGTATCACACACTTCTCGACCCCACCAAGGCCACTCAAAGAACCCTAAATAACCCCTTAATAAGGTGGTTCTCAATGACACGCTGCACACACAAAAGAGAGATAAATTCTCCATAGCTCAAATAATATGTTTTCTAGCTTAGGATTCATTTTAAATCCCAAATTGAAGTGTGCTCTACATTAATTTTAACTAACATTTACAAAAAAATAAATTGCATATAAAACCACATGACCATTTGACACCAACATTGAGAAATAATACATATGAAGATAAGCCCTTCACCAGTTATGAGGGTTTACATTCCATTTGAAAAGGATGTTCCATTACAATAAAATTACAATTACAAAGAGGAATCGAGGTCTTGAATTATACATATACATCATAATATGAAAATTAAGGCCTTGAGATAAGGAGAGAACCTTCACTTGTACATTTACTAAAGCTCCTCTAAGGTGAGGGCTCTAAGAATCTCCAACCCCTAATGGAAGTATTCACACCACCCAACCATGTGGTATCATTAGTCCACTCCCACCATGCTAGGACATAGTCACTTGGGCACAAGCATATCACTCAGAAAAAACAAGGAGTCTCACAAACACACCAATATATATATATATGGAATCAAATAAAGTACATCATCACAACATACACATGGCATAGCATGATCACAACAAATGCATATAGGCCAATAAAATGGTCATCAAACAAAAAATACACATGCTCAAGGGATAACATCATTAATAATAAGCATAAGAGACAATCCACAACACATAACTTGCAATACAAAAATAAAAATGTGCAACCATAATCTCATTTAACATAGACATGTTCATGTGCAATGAAGTCTCTTTTGATCACAAAATGATCAAATACATGTATCTCATTGAACACAAGATCCAATGACATAAAGGATAAGAAACCCATTGGATCTAGGGAAGGAACTTGTCATCACAATAGGTCAAAGAGAAGGCTAAGTTGATTCAAGTGTGCATCAAATTTCCTATACGAATAACCCAACTTGTAAGTCTCAATGCTCCCTAAGCAATCATACCTTTTATGCTCATACCAAGTATGTACTAGCACTTTGGCTATACCATGTGAATCATTAGCTAGTTATTTTTCCACCAATGTCTTTAGTTATCACTTTTTTAATCTTGAAACTCTTCACCTATCATATCCTCGATCCCCTTTGTTCCCTGGTCGACATTAAGAGCCACCTCTTTCATACACCCTACACCTCAAATCCTGGGCTCATCGTGTCAATTCATTATTTAAGCATAACACATACTTCAATGCCACATTTTGGGAGATAAAAAATAAACATGGTCTCAACAATTTCTAAATCAAACATAAATAAGGAAAGTTTTCTCCTTGCATTAAAATTCATTATAAATCACTCACAATTTCAATTTTTTATAATTTATTCTTCAATGAAAACCCGTACATTTTCTAAAAAATCCATTGATGAATGCTTAAAAATTCTAAATTCTAAAATACCCTTTTGGTTGCAAAAATGTAGAACACCCCACTTTTTTATTTTGAAAAAAAAATCCATAGTAAAGCTACAAAATAGATTTTTTAAAAAATCTTTAAATAATTGAATTTCTCAATTAAATTGGATGAATTGAAACTAAGATTAAGGCCTTATGCTTCCTTGAAGGTAAGCATTGAAAACCATTCAAGAAAAGGAATTCAAATTAATTAAAAATGAGGAGAATTACCTCCATCATGAACTCATAGAAATGACCAATCTTCTTCAATTTGAGGTGCAAATCCAAATGCAATCTAGACAAACCTTCGATCTTTCCCATGCAAATCCATCCATTTTATGCAAATTTCAATTTTGAGAGGAGAGGGTTTGAGAGGCAGAGAGTTTTAAAAAAAAATTAATGTGATATAAAAACTGTCTTTTTTATTTTTTTTTCACCTTTTCCTTTTCTATTTTCACTTTCACTTTTATTTTATTTCTCTATTTTTTTACCATTTTCACAAAAATACAACTTGTCAATTTAAAAATGCCTAGATTATCCATTTTTCAAAGGAAATTAATATAACACTAATTAAATATTTTTCTTTAAGCAATTCAAATAACTATTTTTTTCCAAAGCCAAATGAATAATTTTGAATAACAATTTAATTAATTGCAACAATTTAAATAATCATTCCTAATACATATCAAATAACATTTTCCTCTTTCTTTCATTTCCTAATTTCCCAATTCTTAATGCATTAAGCACTATTCACACACAAAAATTTCATCTTTAAAATTATAATTGCATTGAAACAAGAAATAAAAAACAATATTAAAATGATGCAATTACGGGCTTTCCATAATACATGGATACTTGAATCACCACTTATTATGATAAAAAACCGAGAGGGGAACATGACTCATCTCACACTCGACCAAGTGTGATAGTGGCTACCAAACACATAATCCTAAAATTTGACATCTCCAATATAACCACTATTGGGGAATAACTCAAACATGTGTATCAAGTGGATAAACAACCATGTACCTATAACCACTCAATGTACATGCCAAGCATACCTTCTCAATACATAATAGATGAAGCACATAAAAAAACCCAATGGGGTTGAACAACATCATATAAAAATATACTAAAGTGATATTATAAATTGACATCTATAAAATAAATAACTATGATAATAAGATAGCATAATACATGAATATCTAGGAATATAACATTAAGGAAATGCAGATCAAGTCCTCATAAGGAATTGACATACCATACACACATCTCAATGTAAAAAAACACTAACAAGCATGTTAAGGAACCTCATCTCAAAACATGTGGGTGGCCATGCAAAGAAAGAACTGAAGCCACAACCAAAAATAAAAATAAAAATGGTGAAGTTGAACCATTGATAAACACCCAAAGCAACAAACACAAGAACAACCTATGCATCCCTAGATATATAGTTGGAATGGTGTCAAGGTCCAAAAATCTCAAGGTTACAAATTGGAAGGGCATTACATCATGCCATATAAAGTGGTATGAGGTTCATCTAAATGCAATGGTTCCTAATCTCTCTAACATAGGAGTAATAGTTTTATGGGGTCAATTTCACAATTGAAGGGTCGTATTGTACAATGGAAACCATGATTAAACCCCTAAAAATTTTTAAACACAAGATTATCTTAGTTAAACACAATGCACATCTCACCAAAATTACACAATCATTAAACCTCCAAGCATAAAATGATTTTGACACTTTACATCTAGTGCATGTATATATGCCACATATACTACAAAGTACTTGCCACAATGTGATACTTATTACTACTTGTCTTTATAGCAATGTAGTAATAGTAGTAACAAGTATCACATGACTTGCATTTTTTCTTAACAATAATTTAATATTGACTTCATCATTTGTATATCCTTCAGTTGCACTGACACTTCCATTTTTTATTGGCATGCTCTGTGTAATTGGATTTTTCAAGGAGTATAATTTTTTCGGTTGTGGTTGTGAACATTTTCATTTGTGGAAAACAAATGAACATTATTGTCAAAGTTTTCATTTTTTGGTGTATATAACCTTCCATTAGATCTTTCCATTAGTAAATTCCAATCATCTATTGTAGGGTTTTCATCTCTAATATTTGCTAGAAGTTGACAAAATTTATGTTGTTCATTGTTTGATCCATGTTGTCTAAATATATCATCTAAAGTAATGATAATTTTGAATTCTTCCCATAGGATTTTAGTTTTTTTGTTGCTTTCATATGGTGGTCTTTCATTAACAGGACGTAATTGTCCAAGTTCTCCAACCAATATCTTTGATATTCTTGCAAGTAATCGACAAATGTTATATTTCAATGTATACTCTATTTATAAGGATGCACAATAGATATCAATAAAATTTGATAAATTAAATCATATTTGATGATTAATATTTGTATGAGAGTCATACCTGCAAAGGGTTGATTTGCATTTTGAGGGAAGACTTGGCAAACTTGAGAATCTATGTTTTCAATCAATCTTTCACTGAGAAAACTCATTTCATCAATCAATATGTATCTAATATGTGCTAATTCTTCTTGAAGACTTGTCAATTTGGTCCCTTTCAACTCCTTAAAGTCTCTAATTGGAATTATTTTAATTTTCAATAAATAGTTGATACACCTATATTGAATGTTGCAACTCCTATTGGTGCAACTAGAAGTAGAGGAGATCGATTTGATATTGAAGCATTTTGAAGTGATTTGGATATGGCACAGGTCTATCACATATGACTTTCCTATTCCTAACGTGCCTTGAATTATCATGAGAAGTGAAGATTCATTTTGATTTCTTTGGTAGTGTGAAATTATCATGCTAATTACTTTTTCTTGTTTTTTGCTGAGGTTTTCATAGTTGATTGATTGTCATCTATCATCTTGCATGAAACAACCATTTCTTTTCATGGTTTATTTGTGTTTTGTGGCAAAAATGAAGAGGATTCATCCCATTTGTTTTTTCATTGTTCTTTTTCAAGAACCATTTGACACATTTGGTGGGGTATTTGGAGGCAAGCCTGTGTTAATACGTCTCCTCTCATTGACTTGTAGAGAAGTCTAGGGCTCATTGACTTCTGGAGAAGTCTAGGGAGAGCCCCAACACATGATGGTTTTCTTTAGATAGTGTGGAGTATTGGCCCCTCTTTTATTCTCTAGTAGATATAGCTTGAGAGAAATCATAGGATCTTTCAAGGAAGTAAGTTGATTGTTCATTAGGTTTGACAGAGAGTTGTTGGCATGATTTAGGAGATTGTGGAAGCCAAATGTGAAGTGTCTCTCCCATTGGGGAAGTGAGATGAAGAGATTATGACGAGCTTGGGTTTACGTGATTTGGCGTCAGATTACTTCTATGTTTGAAGGGGTAGACATTCCAAAAACAAAACTCAAAGAGATGGTTGTTGGTCCTTGCCTTCAACAGATGTTTTAAAGGTTGACACTGATGGTTCTTCAAGAGGAAATCTTGGGCATACTGGGATAGGTGGGGTTGGAAGGGATGGTTATGGCAAGGTTATCTTCTTCTTCTCCATTTATAAGGGGCAACAAACCAATAACCTCATGGAAGATTTGGCTATTCTTTTCACCATTGAAAGAGCCTGTGCCCTTGGTTGGTGCAAGATCATTTGTGAATCAAATTCTCAAATCATAGTTAATTTCTTGAATGAGTAGAAGCTGGAGGGGGTTATTTGGCATCTTGCCTCTATTGTCAGACAAATTCTTCGATGGAGTTCCATGTGTGAGTTTGTCTCCTTTACGCATATTCTGCAAGAGTGAAACATAGTGGCTGATTGTTTGGCCAAATGGGCTTCCGAGAATGCTGGGGGTTGGCAGGTTGTAGACTGGGAGCAATTATCCCAGGATTATTCCCAAGAACTTGAAAGGTTGATTATGGAGGACTTGGCGAGATGATGCTTTTTACTTAGTTGGTCTTGATGGTGTTTTGCCCACTTTGTAGTGGATTGATGATTTTTGGGTTTTATAATTATTACTATTGGATGCCTGTTAAGGGTCCTGCTTGTGTATTTGTGATTTATTTGATGTAATAATTTTTTACCCTCTTTATATAAATACAATAAATTTATTATTAAATATTTTAATAATTTTAATTGAAATAAAATATATCTATTTTATTTAAGATATTTATATTAATATTATAATAATAAAAAATAAAATTATTAAATATTATAAAGTAAAAAAAAACACAAAATAGATTTTATTGAAAAAATCCCCAAACCATCATTTTCTAGACATGAAAATTAATGCATTAGAAGTGAAAAAAGGTTCACGTTAAAAAGATTGTTCATTAAAAAAAAGTTACGTCGAAAAGAAAATGGAAAAAACTTTAACATATAATTTAAAATAATAATAATAATAATGTTTAATTAATGTTCAAGTCAAGAAAAAATCAACATTGTTAGTAAGAGAATCGTCATCTTATCATTTCAAAGTCTTTTTCAAACTATCATTTTTTTATTTTAAATTTATATTATTTATATTATATTGAATTTAATTCATTTTATTTATTTATTTATTAGATTAAAATTGATTTATGAAATTAAAAGATATTGATATAAAGTGGAAGCATAAAGTATATTTTAAGAACAATCAAATAAAAAAGTGAATAATATAATAAATGAAAATATGATGTAAATATAATTTTTGTATGATTTCTATAATATTTTTGATATATAATATGTGATGAGCATAAAGTCATGGGGTGTCTTCAAACTTATCTAAAAAGGATCAAGGAGAAGTTGGTGAGAGAGACTATAAGTCAATCGTTTTATACCAACAATCCAAAAATTGTACATATCTAGAAAGAACTACAACCGTAACATGTCATTTACTTAAAGACCTAATAATTTACCTTTAAAACCTCAAAAATGTGGACAAATGTGAACGCCCAACAGAATTTCATCATCACAATGACAAGGAAATTGAACAACCAATCTAAAATACATCCCAATCGAGAACCTCTCATAATCCTGGATACTCAAAAATCAGTACATTTGACCGTATTTATTAATTGACTTTAGATTTTTTATTTTCAATTAACTAATAAGGTCAAATGTACAGTCTGGTCACTGGGTAGACGTCACCTGCGCTGGAGTAGTCTATTGATGGGAAGAAATAAAGAACGATGGTCTATGGAACTTTGATTGCTAATTCGGTGGTGTGAAACGTTTATATAGTGGTGAATGAGGAAGATGGAAACGAAGGGGTCAAAGGGTTCGGAAGAAAGAACGCGGCCAATAATTACAAACTAAAAGCCGCCGTCAGTTGACAGCCTTTGAAATTGGGAGAAATTTCAGGTTTTGACTACAAATAAGAATTTAAGATCTAGACGCTTGAATTTGCCGTAGATTACATGGGACGAATAATGTTGTTTGGTTCCATAGCTCTAACCAGGAAGGTGCCAAATCGGACAACTGAAAGCAACAGACAATAGGAATTCGTCACGTAAGATGACGTAGCCAATCCTCGAAGCAAGATTCAAGAATGTACGTCTCTTTAATTCAGTAATGAATGGAGAATGATGTCGTTGTTGAATTTAATGTTAGATGCTACTTAAAAGTGGTAGTCGTACCTACTTAGATTTTGTCGTGCTAAACAAGGTAGGAACGCGGATTCAAGGACGTTAGACACAGGTACATGCTTTTACGATAAAGGTGTAGATCTAAATTTAGTTTTAAAATCTAATATTTGACTTGTTTTTAAATATTCTAATAATATTTTTTATGGATTAATTTTTAATTAATTTACCAATTAAATAATTAATGTAAGAGGTATTCTATTACACTATAAGGGGTGGGGTATAATGTTAGGGAGTATGTTAATAAAAACTTCACATATCAAAATATTGTCTCATGTCCTTTCTATCAAATGTTTTTTTCTTAAATTGAAGTAATTGAAATTTTTAACTATGAGAAAATGATAAGTTGAAATCTTTTTCTATATTAATAGAGCATCAATTACATATTGTCATGGTTCCACAAATTTCTTTCCTTTCTTTTTAACATTTCCCTTCATTTTTTAAATTTTTTTAAAAAATTTCTACTATACAAATTGCTATTAATACTATTAATACAAATTTAAGATGATCGCTTCAAGATAAGCAAAAGTTAAATATTCATGAGGCACCAACTTCACAAATAATTCTTAAATAAATTATACAATGGTTGCTGGTCAAAATAAGCTAATGATGTATTTTAATTAAAAAAACAACATATAAGAGTAAATACATTAGATTTTCACAATTCATATTGATGAAGTGTGTTTTTTTCTAGATTTAACTGCATGAATTTTGTTTGCATAACCTTTCAGATTACACTCCATGATCCGTCATAGGATGAGAAAGAGTTGTAGGATGTCTTTCTTATCCTGATGGTGGATCATAAAGTGTGATATGAAATATTACGCAAACAAAATACACTAGTTAAATTTAGCGGAAAAAAAAAACACTTTAACATATAACATTTATATCTACATATATTAACTTAAATAAAATAACTCTAAACTAAATTAAAATTACTTATAAACAAATATTATAACAATTTTTTAGATAGATGTATTTAAGATATCTATATTAATCATATAAATATATATTAATGAATTCACAAATAAAAATAAATATAAAACAAAAAATCTTTATACAAAATTGAATTATTTATATATGTAAATTTTATTATTAAAACTTAAGCTTGAAAATTAATACTGTTTGTCAAATAATTTAATGATAATTATTTGTTTAAAACTGTCCTTCAAATGCTAAACCTACTTTATTCTAAATATCTATACAAATAATTGTATATATTAAAACTGTCCTTCAAATGCTAAACCTACTTTATTCTAAATATCTATACAAATAATTGTATATATTTTGACAGCCTGCCTGAAACCTCCCTCTCTAGAATACAATCTTCTTAAAAAAAAAATTAATTGTATTTAGCAAAAAAAATATCGGACGACCATCACATTTAAGCTCTGTTCACCATCACAATTCCCCTATTACAAAGTCATGAAAAGAATATAAAAGATCGCTTGATTTTTAAATTGGTTTTTATATTGATATGTTCCATATATTAGATTCAACAAACCGCTGGAATGGTTTCTTAAGGAATACAGATGGAACAAGTTAACCGTCTAGCAAACCCACGAACTTCGAACCGGGCAATTTCATTGACGTATATTCTTTTTATTACTGCCCAGTGCCCACACGGTTTGTACTTGCTGTCAGTTTCTTATAAAAATAAATGTACAGTAGCTTTGCAAGGACAAGAAATCAGTAGCAGTGAGCTTAAAATACGTCGCAATTGACTTTGGGTTTTATTGACAGGTGTGAGATGGTCGATGTGTACACGTTCTCTCATGATGCTAATGTTCCCGCAAAGTCTCTGTTTATGTGGGGTTGGAGGAATGTATTTTGATTGGAAGGTGTTTTTGTCGGTTTTATGTGGGGAAGGAGAAATGTATTTGGATTTTGTTTTTTTGTTCAACAGAGAGGTTATCCGTTGTTGGCGTGCAATGTTTGTGAAGTGATGGGAAAATATTTCTCACATTCAATCTCGACAATGATCCTCAAATTAAAGGTGGTTCCCTCAGTTTCTGTTTTGTTTCTAAATTGCCTTTACCATAGAGAAAGCCAACCTGTTCCAAATTTCTAGATCCTCATAACTGTCAAGATTGAGGGACTGTTCCTCTGTATGTGAGGTATTCCCTCTTATTTGTTTCGGTTTTCTTTTAGGGTGGCGTGTCCCATAGATATCATATAAATCCAATTTTTTATCTACTCCAGAATTGTTTTCTGGTTGCATATATTGTCTGAACTGGTTTTTTCCCGAAATCATGCAAGCCTGGATATTGTAGTCTAAGTTCTCAAATGATACCATGCACTCTCATGGTGATAATTTTCCTGGAAAGTCTCAGTTTTATGTGGGTCCGGAGAAATGTACTGAGGATATTAAGGGGCTTTTGTTCCACACTCACAGTGAGGTGTCGTGTTGGTGTGCATTGTACGGGAGGTGGTGGGAAATCAATTCTCAGATTGAATCTTTACAATGACCTCAAATTAAAGGTGAAATGGAGATTCCCTCAATTTCCTTTTGTTTCTAAGTTGTCTTTACCAGAGAGAAGTTCACCCTGTTTCATATTTTTAAGTCATCATAATTGTCAAGATTAAGGGGTCTGTTCGTGTTGGTGTGCATTGTACGGGAGGTAGTGGGAAATCAATTCTCAGATTGAATCTCTACAATGACCTCAAATTAAAGGTGAAATGGCGATTCCCTCAATTTCCTTTTGTTTCTAAGTTGTGTTTACCACAGAGAAGTTCACCCTGTTTCAAATTTTTAAGTCATCATAATTGTCAAGATTAAGGGGTGTGTTCCTCTGTATGTGAGGTATTCCTCCTTATTTATCTCTGACTTACTTTTGGGTCGCCTATCCCATGGATGTCATATAAATTCAATCATTTATCTGCTCCAGACTTATTTTTTGGTTACACCTATTGTCTGAACTGGTTTTGTTCAGAAATCACGGCTATGTGAATACTCTGGTTTAGGTTCTGAAATGGTTGATGATTCCATGCACTCTCATGATGCTAATGTTCCTGGAAAGTCTCAGATTTATGTGGAGTTGGGTAATCATATGGCGGATTTGAAGAGGCCTTGGTTCCACAGTGATATGTTGGTCGTTTGTATGCAGTGTATGGAGGTGGTGTGAAAGCAACTCTTGTATTGAATCTCTACAATGATCATCAAATTAATGGTGAAATGGTGGTTCTCTCAAATTTTGTATTTTTGTTTTTGAGTTGACTTTACCAGAGAGAACGCCCTGTTTCAAACTTGTAGGTCCTCATAACTGTCGAGGTTAAGAGGGCTGTTCTTCTGTATGTGAGGTATTCCCTCAAATTTGTTTGCCTTGCTTTTGGGTGTCCTGCCCCATGGATATCATACAAAATCAATAATTTATCAATCCAGAGTTGTTTTTGGGTTCATTTACTGTCTGAACTGGTTTTGTTCAGGAATCATGCAGGCATGAATACTTTCTTTTAAGTTCTGAAATGCTGGATGATTCCATGCACTTTCATGATGGTAAATTTCCTGCAAAGTCTCAGTTTTATGTTGGGCTGGAGAAATATTGGGGATTTGAAGGGACTTCTGATTGACAGCAAGGTGTCAGTCAATGGTGTTATGTGTATGGGGTATTGGGGGGTCGTGGGAAAACAACTCTCACATTGAATCTCTACAATGATCCTCAAATCAAAGGTGAAATGGTGGTTCCCTCAATTTTTTAGTTTTGAAGTTGTCTTTACCGAGGAGAAGGCCACACTGTTTCAAATTTCTTGGCCCTCATAACTGTCAAGATTAAGGGAACTGTTCCTCTGTCTGGGAGGCATTCCCTCTTATTTGTGTCTGTCTTGTTTTTGTGTGCCTTACATGGATATTATATAAATTCAATCATTAACCTACTGCAGAGTTGTTTTTTATTTGCATCTATTGTCTGAACTGTTTTTGTTCCGAAATCATGTAGGCATAAATATTCTAGTCTCAGTTTTAAAATGGTGGATGATTCCATGCACTCTTATGATGATAACGTTCCTGGAAAGTCTCAGTTTTATGTGGGGTTGGAGAAATGTATTTGGATTTGAAGGTGTCTTTGTTCCACAGCGAGGTGTTGATCATAGTTGTGCAATGTATGTGAAGTGATGGGAGAACAACTCTCACATTCAGTCTTGACTATGATCCTCAAATCAAAGGTAAAATGGTGGTTCCCTCAATTTGTTTTTGTTTCTAAATTTGCTTTACCAGACACAACACCACCCTATTTCAAATTTTTAGGTCCCTGTAACTGTCAAGATTAAGGGGCTGTTCCTCTGTATGTGAGGTATTCCCTCTTATTTGTTTGTCTTGATTTTGGGCGGCCTATCTTATGGATGTCATATAAATTCAATTATTTATCTGCTCCAGAGTTGTTTTTTGGTTGCATACATTGTCTGAACTGATTTTGTTCAGAAATCATGCAAGCGTGAATATTCTAGTCTAAGTTCTCAAATGATTCCACACACACTCATGATGATAAGGTTCCTGGAAAGTCTCGTTTCTATGTAGGGCTGGAGAAATGTATTGAGGATTTGAAGGGGCTTTTGTTCCACAGTGAGGTGTCAGTCGTTGGTGTGCATTATATGGGAGGTGGTGGGAAAACAACTCTCACATCAAATCTCCACAATGATCCTCAAACCAAAGGTGGGATAGTGGTTCCCTCAATTTGTTTTTTGTTTCTAAGTTGTCTTTACCCAAAGAGAGGAAACCATGTTTCAAATGTTTAGGTCCTCGTGACTGTCAAGATTAAGCGGTCTGTTCCTCCATATGTGAGGGATTCCCTCTTATTTGTTTCTGTCTTGTTTTTGGGTGGCCTCTCCCATGGACATCATTTGAATTCAATCAATTATCTGTTCCCGAGATGTTTCTTGGTTTCATCAATTATCCAACCTGGTTTTGTTTAGAAATCTTGCAGTTGTGAATATTCTAGTCTAAGTTCTGAAATGATGGATGATTCCACACATTTTCATGGTGACAATGTTCCTGGAAAGGTTTAATTTTGCGTGGAGTTGGAGAAATGTTTTGGGTATTTGAAGGGGCTTTTATTCTACAGTGGTGTTAGTCATTGGTGTGCAATGTATTGCAGGTGGTGGGAAAACAACTCACATTGAATCTCTACAAAGATCCTCAAATTAAAAGTGAAATGGTGGTTCCCTCAATTTATTTTTGTTCCTAAGTTGTCTTTACCAGAGATAAGGTCACCCTGTTTCAAATTTTTAGGTCATCATATCTGTCAAGATTAAGGGGCTGTTCCTCTCCATGTGAGACATTCCCTCTTATTTGTTTCTGACTTGTTTTTAGGTGGCCTATCCCATGGATATCATATAAATTCAATCATTTATCTGCCTCAGAGTTATGTTTTGGTCACACCTATCCTCCAAACTGGTTTTGTTCAGAAATCACACGAGTGAAACTCTAGCCTATGTTCTGAAATGGTGGATGATTCCATGCACTCTCATGATGATAATGTTCCTGGAAAGTCTCAGATTAATGTGGAGTTGGGGAAGTACATTGCCGATTTGAAGAGGCCTTTTTTCACACAGTGTTGTGTCAGTTGTTGGTAAGTAGTGTATGGGGGTTGGGGTGAACACAACTCTTGCACGGAATCTCTATAATGAACCTTGAATTAAAGGTGAAACTGTGGTTCTCTCAAATTTTCTCTTTTTGATTTTAAGTTGTCTTTACCAGAGAGGATACCCTGTTTCAAATTTTTTAGGTCCTCATAACTGTTGAGGTTAAGGGGGCTGTTCCTCTGTATATGAGGTGTTCCTTCTTATTTGTTTGTCTTTATTTTCAGTGTCCTGTCCCATGGATATCATATAAATTCAATAATTTATCACTCCAGAGTTGTCCTTTAGTTCATTTATCATCTGAACTGGTTTTGCTCAGAAATCATGCAGGCGTGAATACTCTCATCTAAGTTCTGAAATGTTGGATGATTCCATGCACTGTCATGGTGATAATTTTCCTGGCAAGTCTCAGTTTTATGTTGGGCTCGAGAAATGTATTGAGGTTTTGAAGGGACTTTTGAACCACGGCGAGGTTTCAGTTGATGATGTGCAGTTTATGGGAGGTCGTGGGAGAACAATTCTCACATTGAATCTCTAGAATGATCTTCAAATTAAAGGTGACATGGCGGTTCCATCAATTTTTTTGTTTTGTTTTGAAGTTGTCTTTACCAAGGAGAAGGCAACCCTGTTTCAAAAATTGTGGCCCTGATAACTGTCAAGGTTAAGGGAACTATTCCTCTGTATGGAAGGCATTCCCTCTTATTTGTCTCTGGCTTGTATTTGGGTGGCCTATCACATGGATACTATATAAGTTGAATCATATTCTGCTCCAGAGTTGATTTTTGGCTCCATCTATTGTCTAGACTATTCTTCAGAAACCATGCAGGCATGAATATTCCAGTATAAGTTCTAAAATGGTGGATGATTCCATGCACTCTTATGATGATAATGTTCCTCAAAAGTCTCAGTTTTATGTGGGGTTGGAGAAATGTATTGGGGATTTGAAGGGGCTTTGGTTCCACAGCGAGGTGTCAGTGTCATAGGTGTGCAGCCTATGGGGGTTGGTGTGAAAACATCTCTTGCATTGAGTCTACAAAAATCCTCAAGTAAAGGTGAAATGGTTGTTCTCTCATTTTTTTTGTTTTGCTTTTAAGTTGTCTTTACTAGAGAGGAGGCCACCATATTTCAAATTTGTAAGTCCTCTTAGCTGTCAAGATTAAGGAGGTTGTTCCTCTGTATGTCAGGTATTCCCTCTTATTTGTTTGTCTTGTTTTGCGTCGCCTGTCCCATGGATATTTATATAAATTCAATCATATGTCTGCTCCAGAGCTGTTTTTTGGTTGCAATTATCATCTGAATTGGTTTTGTTCAGAAATCATGTAGGTGTGAATACTCTAGAGTAAATTCTGAAATGCTGAATGATTCCATGCACTGTCATGATGATAATGATCCAGAAAGTCTCAGCTCTATATAGGGTTTGAGAAAATTATTGAGGATTTGAAGGGGGCTTTTGTTCCACAATGAGATGTCAGTCAATGGTATGCAGTCTATTGGGGTTCAAGGGAAAACAACTCACATTGAATCTCTATAATGATCCTCAAATTAAAGGTGAAATGATGGTTCCCTCAATTTCTTTTTTGTTTTGTTTGTAAATTGTCTTTACCAGCGAGAAGCCTACCCTGTTTCAAATTTTAAGGTCCTCATAACTGATAAGTTTAAGGGAACTGTTTTTCTGTATGTGAGGCATTCCCTCTTATTTGTTTGTCTTGATTTTGGCTGGGCTGTCCCATGGATATCATACAAATTCAATCATTTGTCTATTCTGGAGTTGTCCGTTGGTTGCTTCTGTCGTCTGAACTGTTTTTGTTCAGATATCATGCAGGCATGAAAATTCTAGTCTATGATAATGTTTCTAGAAAATCTCAGTTTTATGTAGGGTTGCAGAAATGTATTAGGAATTTGAAGGGGCTTTGTTTCCATGGTGAGGTGTCAGTTGTTGGTGTGCAGTGTATGGGGGGTTGGTTGAAAACATCTCACATTGAATGTTGACAATGATCCTCAA
>VDFB02030665.1:0-47913 GCA_007258455.2 Sequoia sempervirens
TATTTAATTTTGGCATATCATAATTATATTTTTGAGATAAAATTTAACGTTCATGGAGGTTAGACATCACTAAAGAACAATATTATCCCTCCTAGGAATTCACATTGGGAATGTGAATAGTGTTGAGTGGGTCACCAATTTTGGAGGGAAACATGTGTCCATTGGCTCTTCATATGGATGTTGAAGAGTCATCAGAGCATCTTAAATTTCTGAAGTTGAAGGGACTATGGGTTAGGTGCCATGTTGAATCATGTTACATATTAATTTATTTATTATCATGAATCTTGTTATTCCAAGGAAGGGGAATGGACTTTTGCATGTGATTTTGGCACCTCTTATTTCTATTTACCATTGTGGTTTTTCCTCCCACAAGTTCTATAAATTGGAGCCTTGAGATGGTAGTTGTATCTTGTGTTATTTGCAGGTGCATGGAAGAATGAAAGTTATAAGGGATCAAAAAGGAAGTGTATTGTGGTGTATATATCTTGTAAATATAAATAATATAGTTTCCCTTTTTTATCATGTGTAGTTTTTTCTTGAAAGGGTTTCTCCACATAAATCTAGTGTAATATAACTGTTTGCTGATTTTCTATTATGGTGAATCTAAAATCACAGACATATAATCATATTTGGTAATTTTATTTTTAGATTTGAATATGCATTCATAGGTTAATATTGTAACTTAGTTCCACCATGTTTTCAACACAAAATTCTTTATAATTTCATTGAAGATTAAAGATGATAAGAATTTCAATGTAGAGTTAAAATAGTTTGCACAAAACATGAATGAAGTTCATGCACAATTACATAAATAATTAGAATAAAGAAGCACAAGAAATAAGCTATGCTTAGATAATTATCAAAGAGAAAACACTTACTAACATTTGCTTAATTTTATTCATATTTTTATTTTGAAATAAATGCACTTCAAAATTACCAAGACAATTACAATAATAGAAAACCCTACCCTTTATTTCCTTTTTTGATCATTATCCATAGAAGAAAATCTTCATTTTTGAGGATTCTTTCCTTGGAACTTAGAGGAAACATAATTTGTTGATTCAAATTCATAATATCTATCAAAAATATCCTCATGTTGCAATCGTAAACCATCTAGAGACCATTGGATTTTAGGGTTGTAAATTTTCCGCTCAATATAAGAGTAAGTTTGAAATTATCAAATAATTTTGGTAAACTATTAAGAGTTATAGAGATGAGTTCTTTATTATCTATACCATCACCCGCATTAATAAGATGATTTAAAATACCCTTGATTTTTTATAGATATTTAGTTACTGGTCCATGAATTCTCAGATTATATAAATGAGTTTGGAGCATGCACTTTCTCACATTATTATTTTTCTCAAATATTGTAATGATTGAATTCCAAGCTTCTGTTTTTGTAGTTGTATTCTACACATTTTCTATCAATGTACCCACAATACATAAGTTTAGCAAACATAATGCTTGGATTGATTTTGTTTTCATATTCTTCTTGTAGACAAACATTTGTGGGATGTCTTGTTCTAGTTTTATTGATAAAAAAGGTTATGTTTACCAAAAGAAAAATATTTTTCATTTGATGGTGTCATTCTCCATAATTGTCAGTGCTAGTCAGCTTAATAGAAATAAAACTCATTAAATTATTTTCCATTTGCAATAATCTATAGGATCAAAATTACCTTTTAAATAATTTAATGATCTTTGTGATCAATGATTAAAAAATTCCTTTAAAATTTAGAAATGATTTCTACTATCAATGTTGTAATTTTTCTTTAAGATTGAGCAATGATCTTTGCAATCAATGTTGCAATTTATTCCAATAGGATTCCACAACAATATTTGTAATAATAAAACTTATTTCTTTAATATTGAACAATGATCTTTGGAATCAACACTACAATTTATTCTTTTAATATTCAGCAATGATCTTGACAATCAACATTATAATTTCTCCCTTTAAGATTCAACAATACTCTTTGCAATCAATGCTACAACTGGCTCTAATACCAATTGTTGAAATTGGATCTAGCTTGAATATTTTTTTCTATATTACAAATAAAACAATCCAAATATCTTTAAATAGATAACTCTTATAGAGATATGTATCTCATGTTTGAGATATGATTGTACATAACAACTATGTTGAATGTGATTAAATATACTTTATTTTTTAGCATACACATATTATATGTAAAAGCAAATTATTTAGTGATTGGGGAATATATGGTTTCCTATATAAATCAATTTTGTTAAAAAAAGTGTGTTAGAGTTTCATATTCCCTAGGTCATAGGCCAGTGATCTAGAAAACTATATATATTCCTCATAGGCTAGTGACAAAAAACTAACAACTAATCAACAACAAAGTAAATTTTTTCCAATAAAACAAAAAAACGCAAAAATACTTGTTATTTGAATGAGGTTGATACTATTTATTGGGGATATGATCCTCAAGTCTCTTATTTCGTTTCTTATGGGTATCAAATCTTAGACCACTAAAATATTGAGTATAGGTACTTCTCTTTGTGGAAAAAGATATAGAATAAATGCCTTAGTTGGGACAACATGAGAAAAAGAGGATTATAATTATGCTCTTCTTAATTTTTTCTTTATGGTGTTGAAAAAGGGGTTTTTCACTCATCTCTTCTCTCAAATTTATTTTTTTGTGGGTCTTTAGAGGCAATGGTGGCACATTTGGAACTATAGTATCATTCATGCTACCTCTCTATCATAATTTTTTGGGCTATTTTTGGATGTCTGCCTACTTTTTTTTCTTTTGGTGGCTTGGAATGTTATTCTTATCTTTATTCTTTTCCAAATTTGGTTAGAAATAAATTGTTGGATCTTCCAAGGTCAATAGACTCTTGTTGAGTGTGGTTGGAAAAATATTTTGGACTCGGGAAATGAAACTTTAGTGGCTAAGTGTTATGCAAATGAATTCTTATTAGCCTATTAAATTTCCATATTTTGAGGAAACTTGATTTGGGTCATTTAGTTGAATCTATTCATTATAGCTCTAGGTTCAAATATTGCAATAAGGTGAATTAACTCATAAATGGTTTCCTCCTCTTTTGGGTTTATTAAAAATTAACATGTTTGTTTCTTCTCATGGAAACTTGAGTGTTGTGGGGATAGGTGGAGCTGGAAGAGATAGTGTTTGTTTGGTTCACTTCTTTTTTGCATTGCTACAAGGATTGATAATAACAATTAGATAGAGCTTTGAGTAGTCCATGTGGCTCTTAAGAAAGATTATGAGATGGGTTCAATGAAGAAAATATGTGAGATTGATCTATAATTTTTGTCTTCTTTCTAAATAGTGGAAGGTCTCAAGAGTCTTGTGGAAGGTTGGCTTCTTATGGTGAATATATTATTTGTCTTTGGTAAAAGTTTGAGTCTGTCTCATTTATTCATATCCCTAGAGAATGCAATATTGTTGCAACTATTTGGCCAATGGGCCTCTCATGTTTTTGATTTTGATAAGCTACATTTACTGGGTGCAATACCCATTACACAATGAACCTGGAGGTAAAAAAGGACCAAGATCAATAGTACATAATAGATTTTAGACTAAAACAAATAGAGACCAAAAAGAAATAAAACACAACATTTAGACAATAGAGACCCAACAAAGACACACAAACCATCCCACTAATTGGTGACATCATCCCATTTCTAAATGAGGAGATTTAAAAATCATCCCCGACCCAATTAAGGCCCTCACCCTCGTTCTTCTTTTCCACCTCCTCCTTGATGATATCGGGGAGAGAAATGGCATATCTATGGATGATCTTAATGGTAAAACATGTCATCCTAGTAAAATTTTGTTCAAGTTTCTCCATCCACTCTCGTAGCTCATTGATGTCCTCCTCCTTATTGCTCTTCCTCTAAGTCATCTCTTCCTCCATATCCCTGGGATCTAAAGAGTGGGTGCAGTTCTATTTGAGAATTATGTTCAGGTCTGAGAAGTGAATGGGACCCTCCATGAACTCCTCACCCTCCTCCATAGTGTCCTTACACTCATCTTTGTTTCCAGTCTGCTCCAAGTTGCTAGAAATTTCATCCACTGGTATCTCTTTCTTGTTCTTTTCCAGTCTATGAGACCTTTTACCACTTGTTTGCTCCATTCCCATATAAATTCTTCTGGCCACAACAATGTCCCCTTTAGAGTCATTATCCTCAACACTCTTTCCCTCACTTTTCATTCCTAGCCCCTCCACTTGGCCTACAATGTATTTTTTACCCTTCTTCTTAGTTGAAGGTTTGTTGTTCAACCTAGTGGGTGTATTCTTAAGCTCACATAGTCCGTCCACAACCTTGGAATGGGATGACTTGAACCACCCTTCTTCTTTTTTGTTGGGTTTTGGGTCAAGGTGCCACATGGGGTTCACAGTCCAGCGGGAGATTTTTCTCTTAGGACCAATAGAGGTAGCGGGGAATAGTTTCTTAGGGGATAGGTTGGGTGGTTCCAATTCTTCCACACAAAAATTACAAATGGGTCGAGGGGGGTATAGGGATAAATGGAAATGATATAGCTGAAGAATGAGGCCCTGGTGAACAGGCAGGGGAGGTGGCTGGTCAGGGTTTAGAGTCTAGCAACATCAAGGGATTCCTTGAATGAATTTTCAAGTGAGGTCAAAAGAAAATGGAAAGCTTAGGAGAATTATGTGCCTAAGGTGGTTTAGCAGTAGCAGATGAAAAAAGTAAAAAAAAATTAAATCTTCCCTCTAAAGTTACATATTTCATGAGAGCTAAACACACCTTATCCCACGGTTTGGGAATTTCCTCTCTATCAAAGCTCAACTGCTTCTTAACCGACTTCTCATTGTCCTTGAAAAAGGCATTGAGGCTTGCAAGGTCCTAAGGTTTGGTGTGCTTCTTGTATTTCTTGTCATTAATGGAAAGGCTTGTCACCTTGGCTATCACCTCTTTGTTAACCTCAAAAGATATTCCTCCCATGGTAACTCTCCTATCCCTCTAGGAGCCAATAAATCACACTGACATCTTTTCATCATGGCCCACTAGACTTTCTAATAGTGGCACCAGCCCCCCCTCCATGTAGATGTGCCACACAATTGGGTTCCTACAAAATTCATTACAGTTATTGGACTTGGTCCTGAACCTATCGCCACCCATCTTAATACACCGCTCATAGAAACTAGCCCAAGAAAACAAAGTAAGCCAAGAATTGAACTGACCGACAGTAAAATTACCCAACCTTATAACACCTCTTCCAAACCACCATGGACAAGAAGTCGTAATTAATGAAACTTATTTGATAATTAATTACCGACGTGCAATAAGTCACTTTGAACTTACACATTTTCCTAGACCTTTTACCCATGGAGCTAAAATTTGAATTTGTTATTTACATCACAATAAATCTTAGGGTCATCATAAGCTTGATTAGAATAAAAATAGCCAGCAAGTTGGAGATAAACATTGCTAGCCGCATGTTCTTGAAATTTTGATGTGATATGTAGTACTTATGACAAGACAGCCCATAAAAGCTAATGAGAGCCCAAACATACATAGTTCCTTTGTAATGCGGGCCTCTCATGTTAATTGTACTTGGAAGGTTACAAATTGACCATCTTTGTTCTCTACTTATTCTTCACAATTTTTTCACTCCTTCGTAATGATTTGGTTGATTTTTTTGGTTTAATTTTTTTAATGTGTTATGTTTTATTGGTTTTATGGTTTCTTTTGATTTTTGGAGGTGGTGGGTTTGTAGTAAAATTTTTAGTTTTTTGAACTCAATAGCAATTGTTGCTATTTGTAAACCTTTGTACAATCTCTTATAATTCCAATAACTAGTAAAAGGAGGCAACAGCATAAAAATTTAAATTTTAAAATTTAAGGTTTAGGATCGACTTTTAGATACTTGAGATTGACTCAAGACAAAAAATTTTTTATCAAAATAAGAATCAAATATATAAATACAAATGCAATAAATCTATAAATAATGAATGTATAAAATATATTAAATAAGAATAACATAAGATCAAATGCATAACAATAACTAAAAATAAAAATAAAAATAAAATAAATAAAACAAAACAAATTATAAATCAAACTTAACATAAAAATGTGCCATTTGTCAATTTATAATTGTGTTAAATTGTTCCTTCTAGATGGTCCCAAACAGTACAAAATGAGAATTGACATGGATGGTATGCAAATTTCACCATCACACATATTTAAATCCCATTCCTAACAGTCAAACAGAAAATTTAGTCAGAAATTCCAGTCCCTTCACATTTATAATGCGTATAGAGCTTAAAATATCAACTTGGAGACAATCTTGACATGGAAGGCAAGATGTACACGTATTTCTGTCTATTTAGAATACACAAAATGTTTAGATTCTTTTCTAAACCATTTAAAATTTTAGTTTCTTTGGAAGTCATGTACTTTGGAATTTATGGCGTTCGGCTAAAACTATAGCTATTCTATTGTTTTATATTAGACGCTCATAAGGTAACTATCACATAGATCTAGATGAACGTATACCTGCCTTTCAACAGACATACCTTCCCAATGGTCAAGACTAAGACTACAGAGGACAAGTACATGTTAAATATAATCTCAGGTTTGGCTCAAACAGAAGAACGTGTATGAAGTTTACATAATTCTCTCTGGTTGTAAACATGGCCGATGTTGTTAGCTCACCATTGTTGAAGGAAGAGGAGCAAGATCATGATAGTAGTAACCATGAAGTTTCTGGCAGAGAGAATATCAGATTAACGGACTTGGATAGTATTGTTAGTTTTCAACAGCTAATAAAAGAAAGTTTGACAGAGTCAAAGAAACTGTGGAGAATTGCAGGGCCTGCTATTTTTACCAGAATATGTCAATATTCAACAGCATTAATCACAACAGTATGTGCAGGCCACTTGGGTAATGTGGAATTGGCAGCTGTGTCAATTCAAGGCTCTGTTATTGGACTCCTGGCTTTTGGACTCTTGGTCAGTACAATCTTTCTTTCCTTCTTTTTGTCAAAATTTAAGCCAACATTCATTTTGCTGGTATAAGGAAAATTTATATGTTTTAAACTTATAATGGGTGTTTTATAGTTGTTAATATAAGATTAAAAGATGTATACTTATTTGTAGAATAGGTGAAGAAAGCTCGAAGGCAGTTGTTTTATAGGTGTAATTGTAAAAAGTTAAAATATTATAAAACTATGTCAGAACTTTCTATATTTAAACCATGGTAGCCTTTTAAAACACGAAAGAGATGAGTTGTAGTCAATTGACAGCTATTGAGTCTTGACAACAGTGTAAAATTTAAATGTTCTTACAATCATATTCAGTGAACTCCCTGTTTTATTAGGAAAACTTAGCAAAAATATTAACCATTAACAACTTTTTCAAATAGCTCCTCGACGGATTGATGTAGATTTAAAAGAAAGAAATTTTGTATCGTAAAATACAGACAAAGGAAAAACAGAAACTACTTTTATCGGTTATTTATTTATTATATACATCTTTGTAATTGAAGAACCCTACACAATTGTGAGTAGATGACAACAATCATCATAAAGTCTAATTGTGAGTATTTTATATATTCTCGTAGTTGCTCATTGAGATCATAAATATTTGAAATGCATTTGTTCTTGATTGACCTTCCATTTGTTCATAGCAATGGTTATTATAACCAGTTAAATGTCTAAAGGTGGTTGTAGAAACTGACATTTAAATCTGTGGGAATTTCTAAGTTAATTAAATGTTATTGTTTTTGATGAAATAAGTATTGTAGTGTTTATAAAGAGTTAAGTAAATTAGTATCAGTTGGTTTGATATCATCATCTATTAAATATATTAAATAATAAATTAATTGAAGTATTCAAATTAATAAAGAATTTATATCAAATGATGTTGTCAAATAAATTAAAATTCAGTCTTTTTTAATATAAGGTTATCAATAGTGTCAATAATAAAGTGAATCATATGAATTTTTTTTATCATTAATAGTATACAATAATAATCAATAACATTGCTTGCAAACCATGAGGCGAGGGTCTTGGCTCTATTGGCTAAAACATCATGTTGTAGGTAAGAGATCACAAGGTCTAGTCTCCCTCCATCCCCATGGTACCAGAGGACATGTCATGCCAGCATCATCGATCACGTGAAAAAAGTTTACCAAACGCACTATAATTTAAAGGGGTACTACCCAATTCATGCAATATAAAAAAAAACATTGCTTGCAAACTAGATTAATTGAAAATAATTTACATAAAATGAGATTATATTTTTAGGATATTGAAAAATAGATTTTGAATACTTAGATTGAAAAAAAAACTCTAAAAAATAGAAGGGCTTTGGTCTAGTGAGTCCTTTGTTAGGATAAGGTGACTTTAACCTTGCAATCCTAAGTCATTTTCATGTGTCTCCATGATCCTTGGAATGGGTATTTGGATGCCTAGGGTCATCTGTGACAAAAAATGTTTAATAAGTATCTACCTACATATGAAAAATTGTAATTGCATTCATAGAGGTGGATCTAGTCATTGGTGGTAGTTACAAAGAATATTATAATAATATTTCTTTAAGGAACCCACTTCGGGAGTGGGGTATAGTTGGAAATGTATGTCTATGAATGTTGATATATATGATTTGCATGTCTTCTAGAGTTGGGTGCTTGGATGTGCATGTTGCGCATGTTAGCCATCAAATTCATCAAAGAGTAATGGAGCACTTAGGATTGACCAAATATGATTGGTTATGGGTTAGGCACCCTTCTGAAGGCTATGTGATCATTCATTATTTTTTACTATGTTCATATGATTCCTAGGAGCTAAGGCATATGGTTTTTCTATGAGATTTTACCTCTTGTTTTGAGATCACCACATGATATTATCATATCCAACTCTTCTATAAATTGGGATCTTGAGATAGTTGTTTCATAATTTATTTTGTAGGTTGATGAAGTAATGAAGTATTATCAGAATACTATAAAATAGAGATGTTGTATTGATGTATACTCTTATTTGAATGATTAATACAAACATTGGATCTCTTTGAATGTGGGATTTTTCCCACAAGGGTTTCTCAACATAAATCTATTATTACATGTGGTATTGATTATTTCATTCTTTCATTATGAATGTGCTAATCACATAATCATTTGAGTGCATAATCTTTGTTAAACATAATTTCATATTTACATCACTTTGTATAAGTTATTATTGTTGTAGTTTCACCTTGTTCTCATCATAATTTTATAGTCTATTTTACAATTATAGATTTTTCCTTTAGTTTTATTCATCTCACACCACTTTTCTAGGGTTATAATTTATGTGCATTTAATTCAATCTTTGGGAATAATAGGGATTTTTAACAAATCAAATCCATATATTTGTAACAAATGTTTTATTAGGAAATCAAAATATTTTCAAAATTTTAACCTGGAGGTTTGTAATAAATTTTATCTTCTCAGCCTATGTTGTCTTACTTGAGTTGATTTTGTTGAATTAGTGTGCATTTGGCATGATTTTTTTAGTTTTATTACATAGAATATCCCCTTACAATAAAGCTAGCTCATTTGGGTCAAGTGTTTCTATGAGGACATCAAGCTAATTGGGGTTAGGAACTTTTTTTTTTTTTTTTTATAAATAAAAATGGGTAAAAACTTTATTGAAAATCAGAAACAATCATTACAACACATACAGGGACGAAGCCCGAAAAGAACTAGCACAACAAGAGAAAAAATCAACCTGCACCCACCATGTCTTCAGCAAGAACTCTCTCAAGGTCCAAATAAAGCTCTTGGGGGATCTACACCCAATCCTCAATCTGCCATCCTTCCCCACGCATAGAAGCCCATTTGGCCAAACAATCCGTAGTCCTATTCCATTCCCTTGGAATATGGACAAAAGACACCATTTCCATCAAACTCCCAACTTGCCAAATCTGTTGCACCACCACCGCCAACTGCCAGCTAACATCAGACATTTTCTTATGATTGAGCAAGTTAACAAGAACCTGAGAATCCGCTTTGCAAATAACCCTATGCCAACCCCTCTCATAGGCCTGTTCCAAAGTGTAGAGAATCGCCAATCCTTCCATAAGGTTAATAGTCTAAAAACCCTTATGAATAGAAAAGAGAAAAACCACCGAGCCAGAAGAGTCTCTACCAATCCCACCAACTCCGGTAGGGCCTGGGTTTCCCTTGGAAGATCCATCCGTATTAATCTTCAAAGTGTCCACAGGAGGGGGTTTCCAATTCCCCTCCCTCTGAATACGCTCCCGCACCCGCCTACCCCGCTTACAACAAGCAGGCGCAGGGGATAACCGTTTGAATCCCAGCCTATCCACCATCTCCGCATCCCTTTTTTCAAGTGGCAACACCACCTCACCCTTAGCTTCCAACGTCTCCTGAATCATCCCGCGGATTCTAAACCAAACCTGTTGTATCTGCAAGTGCTCTCCTCTAAAAATCCTCCTATTTCATTCCAACCACACTTGCCACAATAGGAAAATAGGCCCAACATGCCACACATCCTGTAAGAATGGTGCCAACGCTGGTGGTCTCCCTAAACTTGACAAAAATTCCACCAAGGAAGAGGCATGAACACAAGTGTTGTTCTAAACTCCCCACCAAAAATGCCATAGGTGCACTGAAAAAGGACACCTAAAAAATAAATGAGAAGCATTCTCCTCATCATTTCTGCAAAGACCACACCTAGAGGGTCCTTGGAAGCCACGCTTTTGGATATTATCCCATGTGAGACACCTGTTCGGGGTTAGGAACTTATACAAAGAATATTTCTTATTTAATTTTTATGATCCTTAATAGAGTAATATATTTCTTAACCAATCTAGTCAATTCATGTGTAACATTCTACTAGTTCTTTCTCACTAGACTCATCAACCTCCCTCTATGAGTTAATATTCTTGTGTTCCCCGACCCTATGTGGGAATTCTTGGAGAATATTATTTAGTATCTTGTTCATTTTGTCAATCATGAAATATATTTTTTCTTACTAATTAACCCCATAGAAGGGCTTGTGAGGAGGTGGAATTCACCTCTAATGCTAAATAATCTTATAGATTCAAGGTAGTGACTTGTGGTTCTCATAGAATTTCATCTATATAAATTTACCCAACACTTTCTTATAGTGGAATTTTGCATCATACAATTAATGATTGTGTACTCATGCCCAAGTCAATAGATGAATCTTTTGTACCCCTAACCCAATATGTTGGCTAGTAAGGTATTAAAAAACTCTTCACTAGATAAGCTAACATTAGATAAACCTCAATTAAGGCTAAGGCCACCCTTATGGCTAGAAAATAATATAGTGGTGCCTTCATTTAGACCACGTCATCTTTTATCTTCTCAACTTATAGTTGAGAAAACTATTGATAGGTGTCTAGTGGATATTGGAAAATATCTTATTAGTCCTCAACTCTCTAACTACTCACACAATCCATCTAGTGAGAGTGGTGCATTGATGGGAGAATATAGTGTCAAATGTCACTCTATTTTACCAAAATATCTAGGAAACCATTTTGACTTGTGTTAGCACATGATGATGATGACGAGTTAGAGAATTATATGGCTCAAAAACCTTCCAAAAAATATTATATTTTGAAATGTTATAGGCTTTACAAATGATACTCATAAGTTATCTATATATGCCAATTATTAGGTCTGTACTAACATCATTTTTCTCCAATAAATCAATGTTACCAATTTTTTTCTTAAAGTTACCTTAAGAGTTCTTTGGCTTTGACCATTTCAAATCATCAAATAACATGAGGGTTGACATGGTGATGTATACATATCAACTTTTCTTGATTTACACTCAATTATTATTTCCTTTATGGAGGTTCCCAACTACCATTTCATGTGACTAACCATTGTCATCTCCCTTTTTTCTAATAATTTTGTTGTGGACCAAAATTCCTATTTCTTAATTCCTACATCTTCCTTGGTCTAATTTTGTGTATATGTTATTCCTCTTCTTTCTTGTATGTATATCTAAGGTTCCCAAAGTCTCTTAGAATTGGGGTATGTCCAATCTTATAAGTGTTTGCCACTTGTTGGATTTTTAGAGCTCCTTGTCTTGGCATGCCTTCCTATTTATGTCTAATTCTAAGTTCATTCAAAAGATATATTTTTAGACTTGCACTTTCCTCTATGCCTTTGATTCATTCCTCACTAATTTTTAATTTTTCCTTCATCAAGTACCCTTCTCTTGTCATCCCCAACTTCTAAATCTTAACCCAATATTCTTACTATGTTACTTTATCAAAGTCAAACTTATGGCCTTACCCTACTTGGCTACTTATTTCTTACTTTTCTTGACTCTTAAATTTTACAGATAACTTCATACATCTCATAAGAGTGAAACATTGGATCATCAATTTACTTGTATACTTATTATTGAGAATCCCTAACATTTGATGCTTGGAAAATTAAGCATAGGAAATTATAGTGGTATCAAATCTATTAGTCTTGTGAGCCTATTTTATTTTTAAAGCTAATCCCTTGTGTGAATAATTTTAATGCATTCCAATGATAGAGTAACCAGATACAATCAAAGATAAATCATAGAATAGAGGCACTCTTCAAAAATCAAGAAACAAAAATTCTTCCTCCTAATATTGTGCTAGAGAAGAGTATTATAACAAAAAAAGAGAAGATACCTAACATCTATAGGATAGAGTTCAAAGACTTGGGTATAAATTAGGTTTGATATGATATTTGATATGTTGGCATAAATTCTACATAATATACATAATAACATTAATTTTTCTATACCAAAAAATGGTGAAGGAAGGTCTTTTAAAGCTAACAACTACATTGTCACTCCCACCAATACCCAAAAGACCATCATTATTTCATTTGTTAGGTCATTTTAACCTAATTTTCTTCATACAAAGAATTTTTTTCTAAAACTCAACCTAATTATTGATGATATTAAAGCTTTCTATATTGAGTACCAAGCCCTTTCAAAGGAAATTTTGGATGAAGTCTCTCTTATTGACTTTATAAATTTAAATAAGTAAGAATGGTGTTGGAATTAAACTTGGATTTTAATATTTCTATTGATATATATAATATGCCTTGGGGAAGCTGACACTTTCCACCTATAATGGGTCCAAAAATGTATGGGCATAGAATCTAGACACATATCTAACTCTCAATCCTATGACTAAAGATGAGGCTATTTATTATTTTACCTTGCACCTAGAGTATACTTAACATGAATGGTGGTAGCATGTATTGTTGATTCAAGGTCATGGCTATGTTAACTGATACAATGAGTTATGAAAAATACTAATTGAGAGGTTTTATAGAAAGGATCCTAATATACATTTTAGTGAAATAGATTTTCTTAAACAATATGGGCTATTGGAGAATTATGTGATTGAATTTTAAAAACTACTTGTAATGGTCCCTTATAGCTCAAAGAGAATGTTACTATGATATTCATTGAGGGATTAATGGAGTCTCTCAAGAGATTGGTAAAAGCATTTGACTAACTTCTCTATAGGAGGCAATCAAGAGGGCCTTAACACTGAACACTTGTATTCCAAGGAACAAGTTCTATAAAAAATACTATCCCTCTAAGGAAATATTTTCATAAAAAGATACAATAGCCTTAAAACAACCCATCAAGGCAAGACATAGAGGTGAGAGAAAGTTATGAAGGGAGAATCTATGATTCACTTGAAAAGAGAATTGATCCACTAGACATAGATTTCTTGGTGAGGTACAAGTGCAAGTTACATTGAGGTAGTTTGTGATGATGAGTTGGGAGTTGAAAAACCTAAGCTACAAAGAAAATAAGAACCCAAATTGGGAAATGAACAAGGAAATTTAAATGAGGAAGGATAAATACCGTTGATAATCTTTGATAAGATCTCTTATAATCTAAGGTATGACCATTTCAAACACATGGGGCTTTGATAGCATAATGAATCAATGTACTCATTGAAACTAGTGTTACTCATGATTTTATAGATCAGGATTTATTGGCAAGGTGAGGTCTCAAATTAAAAAATCTTTGAATGCATCAATGTGATGAACATCAATATATTTTCTATCTAATGCCCTAGAAGGTCCCTTAGTTAAAACTTACAATACTAGGTTATAATATGAAGGGTGATTTCTATGTGGTTAGCATTAAAGAGATAAATTTTGTTTTGAGAATTTATTTATTTATTTATTGGGAGAGATTTCATAGAATTTCTAAAACATGGAAATAAAGCTTCAATATAAAGGAAATAAAGTGGTACATCATGGAATGAAAATTGGAGTACCAATGATCATATATACAAAAAACATGGAGATATTTTTTAGTAATAGACATGTAAATTAGGTAGTGTGGTGCACGGTGTTGGTGAAAAACTCTCCTAAAGGAAAGAAAGTATACCATACCAATGTATAAGAGATCTTGAATGAGCAAAAACATGTTTTTAGTGAGATTCCTCTCATGATATTACCTAGTAGAGTCTTCAAACATGTTATTGAGTTGGAGGAGGGAAGCAATTCCATCATTACCATAGCTTATTACCATATCAGAAAGGTAAAAGGAGGAAATTAATAAAACAATTAAGGAATTTTTTGACATGGTGCACAATAGGCCTAGTTCAAGTCCCTTTGTCTCTTATGTAGTCCTTGTAGAGAAATATAACACATTGAGAATATGCATCAACTATAGAACATTGAACAAAAAGACTATCCATATTTTATAGACACATATTAGGATTAAAGATTGATAGATGAACTTCACGAAGTAATCTATTTGTCACAAATAGGCCTCAGATCATGCTATCATAAATTTTGCATCCCAAGAGAGGATATCCATAACACAAATTCCTAGTGCCACTATGAGCACTATGAGTTTTTAGTCATTCAATTTGGTTTGACAAATGACCCTAGAAATTTCCAGCCATAGATGAATTAGATATTTATCAAAAAATTGAGGAAATTTCTCCTTTCTTTCTTTGATAACATTCTTATCAATATAAATTATTTTGGAGGATCACTTAAAGTGCCTTAATGAGGTGGTAGGAACTCTAGAGGCATTAAATATTTTTTTGAAAGAATCTAAGTGTGAGTTTATAGTAAAAAAAATATGTACTTAGGTTAAATCATCAGTGTGAAGGGAGTGTAGGTAGACATGGAAAATATCAAATATATTTTGGATTGGCCTACCCCAAATTCCTTGAAACAAGCACATGTATTTTTTATACTTTGTAGATACTAATGAATGTTTCATAAGGTATTCTCTCAACTATTCACCACATTAACCAAACTAACGAAAAAAGGATTTTTGACATGGAGGGAAATAATTTAATGATATTTTTAAAAAATGAAAGAGGTAATGAGCTCATGCCCCATACGAGCTTTCCTGATTTTCTCTTTTCTTTGTCTTGGGCTATGATATATCTAGAGATAGATTCAAAGCAATACATGTAAAAAAAGAGCACCTAATTATATTCAATATTTTTAAATTGAGGAAAGCATAAGATAATTCTTTATTTATGACAAGGAGATGTTAGGCATTATGCACACATTGACCAAGTTCAATAAATTCTTGGTTGATAGCTGATTTTTGGCCAAAATAGATAAAAAAAAATTGAAATATTTTCTTAGTTAGAAGGATATAATGATCATAAAAAAATTTGGGTAAGAAAACTTCAAGAATATGATAAATTTATATTGAGAATATTAAATAAAAGAACAATATAGTCGCTAATGCATTGTTAAGGAAGCCAACATTTTTCCCAGTATCTCATATTTCTATGGATAATTAGAATATAGAAATCATAGAAGATAATGCTAAGAGTGAGTTCACAATATTTTTTGGAAGGGAAGATGATAGATGATTGACTCATTGTTTCCAACAAACTTATTCTCTATAACAAAATAATTTAGGGTATGTGCAGGATCATGATGGGCCAAAAAGTGGCAATATGTAACTAATATGATGGCCCATGTGGCTAATGACTTTTTTTTTACCCAAAATTGATGAAATGAAAAGGGTTTTTAAAGGAGATTCTTATTTTTCCACCAATATAAATTATGATTTACTTTGAATTTAATAAATGATTATTATTCATTTTCTATTTGAATTACGACTAAAGTCTTGATTAATAAGCTGATTGAAAAATATCTATAGATTTCAAACAGTATCACATTTTTTGAATCTGAAACATGCATCACATTATATGCTTTGAATAATATAGGATTAAAAAAAATTTGAATTTTATGAAGTTTTTGACCAAGTTAAGGTGGTGGGACATCACGAGTTATTATATTTTTTAAAATTTGTAATAAAAATTCATAATTAATTATTTACTTGGAAAAAATTACAAAAAAATATGCATCACATTGGGACATGAATCCTCTACTTATATCTAAAATATTACAAAAAAATATTATCATTTTATTGTGGTTAGGGTGGTCAAATAGAAACCTACTTATTTTTCCCCTAAAATTTAAGTACTACTGCATTGAAATTTCAAATTTTGACTAAATAGATTTTTATTTTTTTTAAATAAACCTAGTAGTTTAGAAACTACATTCAATTTGCTACAGATTCTATTCTTACATATTTTTTAAATAATATAGATAACTTATTCAAATTTTTACATTAAGTTGCCTAACTCTAATTTTTTTAAATTTTTTGCCACTTAAGGGCTTGTTTTTTCCATGATGATCCTGCACATACCCTTTATTTAGTGTCAGAATCAAGAATGAAGGGAAATATTTTGAAATTAGTTCATGATAATCCCTTGGTAAGACACCATATATATATTAAGACATATGTTGCAAGTCAAGGAGTGATTAAAGTGTAAAGCAACCAAGGATGATTTTTGTTAAAAAATTAGGGAATTTATAATTTTCCAAGTAAAATAGAACAAACATTCTCAATAGGAATTTATAGCCTTTACTCATTTTAGAGTAGAGCTTGGAGATTATTTTAATGGATTTCATCACTAGAATTCCTAAAGTGCAAGGTAAGGATTGTATATATGTTATTTTGGATAGGCTCACAAAGTTTGTGCAATTCTTTATTACTTTCTTAGAATTTAAGGCACCACACATTTCTAAACCTTTATCAAGGAAGTGTTTACACTTCATGGACTACCTAAGAATATCATGAGTGAAAAAGATAGTCGGGTATGTGCAGGATCATCATGCAAAAAATAGGCCCTTAAGTGGCAAAAAATTTAGAAAAATCAGTGTTAGGCAACTTGACGTAAATATTTGAATAAGTTATTTATATTATTTCAAAAATATGTAAGAATAGAATTTGTAGAAAATTGAATGTAGTTTCTAAAATACTAGGTTTATTTAAAGATAAATAAAATCTATTTGGTGACAATTTGAAATTCCAATGCAATAGTACTTAAATTTCAGGGAAAAAATAAGAAGTAGGTGTCTGTCTGACCACCCTAACCATAATAAAATGATAATATTTTTTTGTAATATTTTATATATAAGTAGAGGACTCATTTCGGATGTGATGCATATTTTTTATAATTTTTTTCCAAGTAAATAATTAATTATGAATTTTTATTACAACTTTTAGAAAATATAAAAACTTCTAACCACCTTAACTTGGTCAAACTTCATGAAATTTATTTTTTTTTTTTTAATCCTATATTATGTGAAGCATAGAATGTGACGCATGTTTTGGATTCAAAAATATGATACCGTTGAAAGTTATAGATGTTTTTCAATCAGCCTATCAATCAGACTTTAGTAGTAATTCTAATAGAAAATGAATAATAATAATTTATTAAATTCAAATTAAATCATAATTTATATTTTTGGAAAGCTGAGAATCTCCTCTAAAAACCCTTTTCATTTCATTAATTTTGGGTGAAAAAAAGTCGTCAGCCACATACCCTACAAATATTGCCACTTTTTGGCGCACCATGATCCTGTACATACCCAGTCAATTCTTGATATTATTTCAAAATGATCTATTTATTTGGTGGGAATGAAGCTCATGCCCAACACTAGCTATTGCCCCCAAATAAATAGTAAAAATGAGACTATGAAAAAATGTGTGGAAGGATATTTAATAAATTATATTGTTTTCATTACAAGGCATGCAAAAAATGGCTCCATCTAATTGAGCATTTTTGTAACACTACTAATCGCATAATTATAAGGATTGCATTGTCATGGTCATGTATGGGTATGAATATTGAAGATTATTTGACCTTATTTTGACTAACAATAGGGTCATAGGAGATCAAGATGAATACATCTTGAAATCACTCAAGAATAATCTCATATAGCTAAAATCAATAGAAAACATATGTAGATTGTCATGAGATAGAGATAAAATTCAAGTTCGGGTATATGGTCTTTGCAAGACTACAAACCTAAAATAAATCCTCCTTGAAGAAAAGTGAATCAAAAACCTCAAACCTCAATTCTACCAACCTTACAAATATTTTAACTAATTCTGGTGAAGTTGCATAGAAGTTGGCACTACTTGTTACCCTAAACTTATCTATTTCTATTTATTTAATATCATCCTTATGAAATATTTGAGCCACCACATACATTATTCTTTCATATTTATTAGCATATCTTATGTTATAATTTCTACTCTTCTGATACAATTAACACATGATTTTATTATACAACTAGTTTGATCACACTCCTCGTATCTATATTTCAAAAATGCAAAATAAAGAGCTTTTTCTTGATTAGTGCATATCTCTCGAGTACTTTATATATTGTTGTAACTTCTTCCATATTATTCTTTACATCTATATTTTCATCCTATCTTACCTTTATTTCTTTCTTCTACATATTCACCTCCTATCACATCAAAATCTCTAATTTTTTATTTATAGTTTCCTCATATTTTTAGAAATAATGTAATAAACAAAAATTAAATGGTGATAAGTATTCCTTTCTTTGGTGTGTAGGAGTTGATGTCTCAAGTTAAGAAAATAAAGTGTGAGTTCAAGGGAGTGACACATACATCTAAAATTAACTCCACATGGGAAAATATTTTAGAATAATAACTTGATCCACATTAACATGAAATATTTTAGACAAAGAATTGTTAGTCCTAATGTGACTAGTAGAGGAATAGTGATGGTTAACAATGGAATTGACAAGACTGCAAGATTTCCCAATTTGATGCAATATTCTAGGTTAGTAAAGGTTTGTGATTGAATAATAACCATAGATAAATGTGTATAGTTGTAAAAAGTAAATTCATAGCAAACCTTACACTAGACACTATTGTAAAAATAATCATATCCTTGTTTATGTTATCATTGCAATGATAAAGGTAAAATGTGTTGAAGATAATTATAAAAATAATAGTAATAAATATCTTAGGCATATCAATTCAAGATGGATGTGAAATACCTAAACTAAATTTTTAAAAATCCCCAAGACTTTATTGAGAAGTGATCTTGAACAAAAAAATTGGGGAAATGATTACTCTATTAAGTAGAGTTATGAGGCTACTAAAAATATACCTTTTATACTTTAATGCATCTATATAGTAATTTTATTTTGAAGTGTACAAACATTATCTATTGGGATAAACTAATCAATTATATTTTTTATGAAAAAATTACTAAGGTAGAGGAAACAAGGATACTTTATATGATTTCATACTTGGTATACTCATTGGCTAAAAGAGGCACATTCCTTGGATTAACTAGAAATGGTCTCATGGGTTCAAAACCAAATTTGGTGCTAGTTTATTCCCATTATTTATAGACCAAGCATAAAAATTCCATAATTAATTACAAAAGGGTGAATAATTCCTTTACTATGTTTTTCTCACTATGGTGCTAGAAGCAGAACAAAGAAAAACATTATCGAATGAAAAAATTAGTGAGCAAGTATGGTAATTGGTTTACCCAGTTTCTTAAATTTTCATATTAGAGTTAAAAATTTCTTTGGTTTTCCTTATAAATTGATGAAATATCCAAGAATACAATTATATTGCTAGAGTTTTAACTAGGTAGCTATGTAAACCTCACAAAATTTTGGAGTAAAAGTATTGAGTTGGGGTTCAATTATGTATAATGATTCAAGTTTATACATGTTCCTCATTGCCATACATGCTAGAGAATTTGATATAAAACTTTGATTGCACAAATTACATCATTTCTATAGAAGACCATATTTTGATCCTTATTATAGAGTAGAGAAGTCACTTGGATCATAAGTAAATAATATGTCTTAGTTTAATAGGTACCTATGGTTATATTCAAATGATGATCATGACATTAGAAAATAAATTATTGAAGATTAATTACATTTCAAATGAAAACATTTGACATCCATAGAGTACCAATTCATGTTTTTTATGACAAGATAGTGTTATGAAAAACTTATAATAATGACAATCTATAAATATCACATTCCCTTGCCAAATTAGAGAGATCATAGTGTCTCATATATATATGAAATATCCAAAATGTGTTCAACTTCAGTATGACATGGATAAAGACAAAAAGGAAATAATTAAAACCCAAAGTTGTCATGCTTGCATTCAATATACCTATAAAAGGAAGGTGAAGGGAAAATAAACTAGTGAGAAAACTATATTACCATCAAAGTAAAATGCACTAATGAAAAGCAACAAATCATTGCACTCCTCCAAGAAAATAAAAATGAAGAAAGCTAATTAATCTAAAGAAAAAAATTATAAAATATAAATGAAAAAAATAATTGTAATGAATGAAAGAGTAGAGGAAGATATGGTACCCCTTAGTAGGAAAAACAAGGTGGTATAGGAGTAGGTTACACTTGGATTTTGGAATGGCATCCACTTCTTCATCTTCATCATATATTTATGTTTTTGCTATACAATTATAAAGATCTCTAGTTACACCAACACTCCAAACAAACATTCAATATTCTCAATAAATATATGGACATGATCAAGGAACCATAGTTACTTCAATTAGTTCACTAATAAGAGATGTCCCAACCATTTCCCCACCTTCATTATCTAATGTAATAAAAGATATGGAGGCACAAGGAGTATTTCATAGAGAGATAATTAACAAGCCTCCAATAAATTAAAAATAAATAGAGATATTGAATATTGAAGAAGACCAAAACAATATTTATGACTCATCATTGTTTCATGTTCATATGATAACAAATAAAATAAATAAATATGATTCGATCATTTTAAATCAATGCATTATTGAGAAGCAAGTCATTAAGGATTTAGATCTTGTACTAGAGGATATCTAAATAAATATGTCTACAAAGGATATATCCAACATATAAGCTTTAGGAATTGAAGAAACCCCTATACAAGTGGACGCAGGAGAGAAAAATAATAAAATAAAATAAGGTACACCAAAAATGGATGTTCATGAAGAACAAGAAAAGGAAGATAATGTGGTACTACAATAGGCCTAACAAAGTATTCCATACATAGTAAGGACTCAACTAGTTTCAACTTTGGAACTTGGAAGTAAAAATAGTGGAGACACAAATTGATAAACCAACAAAAGAGCCATTACTATAAGAAGTAACTAGAACCAAGTAACAATGAACACAATTAACCAAATTCAACCAAAAGTAGCTCCCACAAAGGATCAATGACAAGAAATTTTGATCAAATGGTCTAAAATTTATCAGTAGGTAGTGCAAAAAAATGTGTGGCTGAGAAATTTTCTCAAGGAAATATTTATTTCCAACAAGGAAAAAATGAACAAAATATAATTAATCCATCATCTCTAGTACCAGGGTATGTGCAGGATCATGATGGGCCAAAAAGTGGCAATATTATGGGTATGTGTAAGGTATGTGGCTGACAAATTTTTTTCTACCCAAAATTGATGAAACAAAAAGGGTTTTTAGAGGAGATTCTTAGCTTTCCACAAATATAAATTTTGTTTTACTTTGAATTTAATAAATAATTATTATTGATTTTCTATTTGAATTATGACTAAAGTCCCGATCGATAGGCTGATTGAAAAATCTATAGCTTTCAAATGGTATCACATTTTTTGAATCTGGAAACATTGGCACATTCTATGCTTTGCATACTGTAGGATTAAAAAAAAATGAATTTCATGAAGTTTTGACCAAGTTAAGGTGGTCAGACATATGAGTTTTTATAATTTTTAAAAGTTGTAATTAAAATATCATAATTAATTATTTTCCTGGAAAAAATTTCAAAAAAATATGCATCACATCTAGACATGAGTCCTCTACTTATATCTAAAATCTTATCAAAAAATATTAACATTTTATTGTGGTTAGAGTGGTTAGACAGACGCTTACTTCTTATTTTTTCCCTGAAATTTAAGTACTACTGCTTTGAAATTTCAAATTTTCACCAAATAGATTTAAAAAAATAAAATCAAGCTAGTAGTTTAGAAACTACATTCAATTTGCTACAGATTCTATTCTTACATATTTTTGAAATAACATAGATAACTTATTCAAATTTTTACATCAAGTTGCCTAACTTTGATTTTTCTGAATTTTTTGCCACTTAAGGGCCTATTTTTTCCATGATGATCCTACACATACCCACCATAGTTGTCAAATGTTAATATTAAAAGAAGAAATCTATAGCTCAATAACTACCATTATAAATTTACAAGATGTGTTAAGTAAAATTGGCAAGCCTAATGCAATAAACAAGTCCAAATTATTATTTTCAATCAAAATATATGCCTCAAGGTCCTAGGTCACTAAAATATCCACCCATGTGCTAGAAAAGGATGATAGAGAATTAGGGTTGAAAGATTATTAGAGTATAACTATCAATTTATGATAGTAAACTAGGGACTAATAAATAGCAAAAATGCAAAATTTTATATTTATAGTGGTGGTAATGATTCAAAAGGACAAAAATAAAAAGATAGTTGGATGAGTAGATTGTTAAATTTCAAAAATATCAAATAACTAACCACTTCTTTACAAGTTGTAGATGGTACTCTTACTAATATTGTCATAATTGCATAGCAAGAGGCTTCTTATATAGATAATATAAAAATAATATATAGGGTAAATAAAGATTAGATATAATGAAGCTAGTTGAGCAAGGAAATAAGATGATTGGATAGGCTATAAATCCATGGATATGTTTTAAAATCCTAAAAAAAAATTAATAAATTAAAAGAAGAATTTGTAAGAAAGAAAAGAAGTTGACTGAGAAACACTCTCCTAGGCTCATGAAAATTGATAAAATAGATGTCCAATATTGGAGAAAGAAAACATATTAGATTATTAGTCCATCATGAATCCAAGAAAGTGAATTGGATCTATCCACTTAAAAGAGCATTTAGTTGATGAGTTCATGGATGAAATAAAAATGGTTAAACATCAAGTACAAGATATAAATATGAAGAAATGGCATTATTATAGAAATTGATGGGATGATTTTATATTGATAAAAGAATTTTAAAATACGTTATGAAAATGCGATATATTTTCTAGAAGACTACTTTTGTATGCCTAAATCATGAAATATGAAATTAAAAGCTTGATATTATGAATAATATGGTGAAGGTTAGGAATGTGCTCAGCCAATATGAGAAATGAATTTTAAGGAAGAAGATAGTGTATGCAAGAGTATTGACAACTTTCAAGTCTCATAGTTTCATATGTAAATATATGTAAACATCAAATGAGGATGTGATACATAAATTATTTATTGTATATATATAAAATACGGTATAAGAGAAGGTAAGTAGGAAAGGTGACCATTAAATATGATGAGGGCTCAAATTGAGATCATGTTGGCTAAACATGATATATCACAAAATTCGGTAGTGCTCCAAAAACTTAATCTTGGCATCATTCGCACATTTGGATACTCACTGTATTTTGAAGTTTTGGAAAATGGTATCCTAAGAATTAGAGTGCATATTTTCTATAATTATATAATGTATACTTTGAATTTATAATATTCTATTTTTTAATATCTTGAACATTAATGATGGATGTAATAAACTCTTGGTATCTTCTTATCTAAAAGGGCCATTAATTATACTTTTTTAAAGAAGTTTTTTTGATAGTGGCAAATATCTTATCATAAGAGTTGTTATTTTAATTTTACTTCATGGTTTCTCATCAATAGTGGATTTTTGTTATTGTAGTATAGAAAATTGTACACTCTTGAAAGTAGTGCAATTTCACACTTAATTTAGACCTATTTTAGCACCCTTGCATTAAATACCCCTTTGTATCATCATTAATAGGCCCCTAAGACCCTTTATTTTGGATCTTGAGGCTTATTTCAACTAAAAACCTGACAAAATCATCAAAAATACTAAAATTTATAACAAACCACCCCAAAAAATCTAGGGTGGGACTCATATGCCACCTTGGGCATATAAGCCCTCCTAGGTGGGACCCATATGCCACAAGCAGCGTATGAGTCCCATTTGGGGCCTTTTTAGGGTTTGAGAAAGAAATTCAACTTTTTAATTCAAAATTTTGGTTGATGTCAGCTTTTGAGATCTGAATAATGGTAAATTAGGTGTAAATGTCTATATAAACAAGATTATAAGTCATTATTTCATCTAAGCAAGTAGCTTTAAGAGCAATTTCAAGATCCAAGTATTCAAAAGTCTTCAAGAATTCTTTCACAAGAGCATTCAAGTTTCAAGGTCAAGTAAAGTTGAAGTCTTGGAGCAACATTAAACTATTCTTATAGGTCTTCAAGCTCACTTTCATTCAATATCTAGCATTTCCAAGGGTTGATTATGGTTGCCTATGGTGAATAACGATGAATTCTAGGTTGGGGAGAAGCAACTAGCCATCAAGCCAAGCCTAATGACTTATTTCCTAAGTGATTCCATCCTCCATTATCACTCTACTTTTAGCCTAAGGAAGGTACATGCATCATCATGAATTATTAGAGTGATTTGACATCTCTCAAAGTGAGTTGTTACATTCAAGCTTCATTCATGCATCTCATTCTTACATATTAGAATAGGGTTGCATTACATTTTTCAGATTTCCTAATCTTAGACACACTTAAGGTTAGGGTTTATGTTCACATTTACATTCAAGATTCATTATTTCTATCAAGGTTTAATTACCAAACTAGGGGTTTGACTGAGGAAAACCCCCCATAAGCAAATCAAGTATATATTCTATTTTGCAGGTCTTTTTACAAGTTCATATAATCAATTTAGAAGAGAAGAGCAGAGGCTGAAGTGCATATTTAAACTTTGAATTCCCAAAAAAGGGGAATGGGACTGATACGCCAGAAGTGGAGTATGAGTCCCACTATAGGAAAAAATTCTAGATTTTTGCACATTCAGAATCTACACTGCCAGAAACTTGTTCTAGACTAGAAACCCTAGCTTGGGACTAATACACACAAAGTGGCGTATGAGTCCCAATATTCCCTAATTTTAGGATTTTCAATTTTTTAGAGCTTATTCCAATCTTCTTCAGGTTTCCGTGTGCACACCTTTGATCTTGCAGTTCTCTATCTAATTTACATACATTTTTAGGCCATATAGTGAAGTATTGCATCATATTAGGGTTAAGCATTACATCTTGCATTTCATTAGTCTTTCCAAGCCCTAGATTGGTGGTGAACCCCTATTTAGTTTGTAACAAACCCTAGGAAAACCCTATTGTAATATCTCTTGAACTCCTTTGCATATCTTAGATTGAGATCATCTATAGGGTTTTCCTTGAATGAGAGAGTGTGAATATTTTTATTCTATCTCCAAAGCATAGAAGCAAAAAAAATCAACCTTTAAATTATGAATTACACTGAATGAGTATATGATGGTTTCTTATATTAATCAATTGAAGCTTGCACTTTTTTTACATTTTTTTGATGATATTTTATTAAATAAATGATAGTTAATTAGGAATCTATATACTATTAACCAATAATTATATAAAAAAGGATTAGTTAACCCTACTTCTTCCTAACCCTATTCATTTCTAATTCTTTTATAATGAAAAATTTTAAATTTAAAAAATAATCATTAAAACATACATGATTAGATGTTTAAAGTGAGTGGATATGGCCAAGTTTCATACCATGGAAAACTAATTTAGGGTTTACATACATAAATATTGTTATCTTTCAAATATTAAACTCATTTATATATTCTAGTACGTAAGTCCTTTTGTGTAATAAATTCAAAACAAACAACTAAGGTATACACACATTAATGTATGGTAGATGAATCCTTGAGCTAGCTAAATTTTTCCTTGTAATTTAGTTTCCTTTCAAGAGTGATGTAAGTTCATTCAAATTTTAATGTAATTTGAGGTCTCAAATTCATATAGTAATAGTTTTCTCCAAAAATTAATCCCATTCATCTTGTGAAAAAAATATTTGCATAATAATAAATTAATTATAGATCTCTATAATGAATGGATTATAAAGTAAAACACGATAAATATTTTTACAAATGGAATAGCGTGCTAAGTGGGCTTGATCTTGGGAGAAACTCTATAGTTAAGAATTATTGAGTTGAAATAGTATTGGTAGGGGTAACCTCTTGATAGGTCTATGTGCTTCACCTAGGTTGTGAGATTCACCTAAATGTAATGAATGGTAAGTGAAACATTAGTTCTCATAAGATTTTTTCTTTTTGAAGCACTAAATTTGGGTCAAGAAAACTAAATCAAAATAATGTACTTGCATATGAATAACTTATCAAATAATTTGATATAGTCTAAAACCACTTACATAAAAATGAATGAATGAGATAGGGAGAAAAATCCGTACTTAGATGGGTAACCTCTCAAGAATTCTCAATACTTAAATCCTAAGATGAGAACAAGTAGAATTAAAAAATGGATCCAAGGCTAATGCTAACCTAAATCACACCTTTCAATTTTTGGACATACAGGGACACACAAATGATCATAATAGAGCACTTGGATCCTATCCTCAAGGAAGAGCTAAAATGGCTAATCGTGGTTTTTTTCCCCTTAGGTTTTAATTTTAAGTTGAGATGATGAGACTTTATGTAATGTGTGTGATTTTATAGTTGTAAACTAGGTCAACTATGCAAGTACAACAAACTATTGCTAATTCATAAAAAACAAAAACTTGAATCTGAAAAAAATTAAGAAACAAAAAAGAAGAGGGCAGAGACTGAGGAACCTGACATTTAAATTTGGTTCCAAAACTAGCTAGTTAGGGGAACATGGGAGCTATAGACTAAAAAATGGGGCTGTTGGAATATTATAACATGTACAAGTGTGTCACAGTCTATATGTGCTTCCCTATTGGAATTGGCTTTGAAAACTTTGTCATTCGGAAAATAATTAATATTTCCCTAATTTGATGAAGTAAGATGTTTGTATGCTTGATCATTATATTAATTCTTCAATCTTGTCCAAATCCATTCCAAATTTGCAACCTGAAAGAGATAGGGGAGAGGAAGGGTTGTTCCATAGAGAGGCTTACCTAAGTCAAACCTTGTTTTGGTGTTTCCACCTCCACAATGGCTATGATGATGTTGAATAAATAGTGCTTACCCTAGGTTCAACAAAGGAAAATGGATAAAAATAAGTGATAAATCAAAATGCTACAACTTACCATTCAAATATGCATTCCTTGATGGACTAAAGCTATTATGAAAATTGAATACAACAACTTGAAAGTTGATTAAATATCCTATAATTGTTAATACTCACAAATATAATGAACTTAAAAAATGAAACAATCTTACTTATTCTTTGAAATGGATCTGATGATGCATTGCAAACATGATCTTGATTGATGAAAGTGTTGTAAAAATACTACTTATGTGTAATACCCCATCTTGTAACCTAAAGAATGATGCATTGTCTACGATAGTGTATTAATTTTTTTTTTTAAAGTATTAACATTTAATTAACTAATTGCAAACATTCCCTAAGTAACACGATGACACACTACTTGAAAATCCCATAGATGACAATAGTATTTAACATTGCATATATTTATCTCACATAAATTTAAAAGCATACATTGAATAACACATAAATTACATCATTAAAGATATAGAGTACAAATAAGATTCTTTATTACATTTCATTTGAAATAACATTACAATAATCATTTTCCAAATGAGGTAGGTCAAATAAAAGTTTACAATTACATATTACAAATGTTCACCTTGTTTACAATTGAGGAGTGATACATATATGAAGTTTCCACTAATACAAATAAGAAGGTAAATTTATCCACATACGAGCTCTCCATCCAAGAAGTACTTGTTGCCATGAACAAGAACTAAGGACCCAATGGAGTAAGGTGCACACTCCACCCAACCATGTGGTACCTGTAGGACCACCTCCCATGCTAGGAGATAGTAAAAAGGTTCCCTAGACATAACCTTCAAGCCCTAGACACAAGTAAAACCATAGAGAAAACTATACAAGTACAAGCTTAACTTATTGGTTACATTGCTTCTAGAACAGAAAGATCAAAAACACTAAGTTCACAAGGAAACTGTTATTATACGTGGAGTGTCATCACAATGTTGCATAGGTTACCCTGGTGTTTCTTCCTAGGTTCTGACCCCTAAATTGGGTTACCCTGGTAGCCTCTTACGAAACCCGACCCCACATGCAAATTGTTGTAGAGTTGAATATCTTTTAAAATAACAAGATATCGACTTTTCCATTACAGGCCTTCTCGACTCATTCCCAAGACTTAACTAGTTCTTGAGTCCATGAGTGAGGCATAATTAATCCAGTTAAATATTTTAGAATACCCAATGTGTTGATTTAGTTTTAACTGATTAACTAACTCTACATAAGTTACCCAAGCACCAAATTGTGTGTCATCCCTCATAAAGAGCCACTCCCCTAAGAATAACACAAGGAATCTAAGTTCACTAACTAAGGTAGGCAAGGTGCACATAAATCAACATATAATACCAAACATATCACAACAGATATCACATCTTGTTCATAGAACCAGGTGTCTAAAAACCATACAAAACCATGTGCACTACCCTAGTTTGTTCAAAATATGAAACCATCACAAAAATTAACTCCCTTTCAAGAATTTACATCTAGAAGACTTGAAATCACACATAACCCCAATTTTCCCAATAAGAATATAAAGCAACTTAAAGTAATTCAGGCATATAAAAAAAAAAAAAAAAAATAGGATTTACTAAATCCAATCACAACAATGATATATATATAGTGTGAAATTATTCAACTAAAAGATAACTCAATTTTTCATTCAATATAAAAATTAATTCAAACAATTCACTCCAACTCCACACTCATGCATTATTATGAAATTTTTGATTTCTCTACTTTATATATTTTACTATAAAATATCTACTCATAATTTTCTAGCACTAAACCATGCTATTTTATACATTTAAATTATACACATTCAAAATCAATATATATATATATATATTTTAATAAATTTTTTGATATATATATATATTTTTTTTGAAATAATTTATTAACATTAATATTTTAAACATAATTACTAATTAATATAAAAGAAGGAATATATACATTTTATATATAACATATATTATAAATAATATATATTATATCTATAAAACATATATATTGTGAATCAAAATATAATTAAAATAAATTAAAGTTTGACAATTTTTAAAAGGCAAGGTCGGTTGCCTTTTCACAGCTGAACCCACCATGGGTGCGGCTGTGTAGGCAGCGCCAGTGCTACCTGTGAAGGCAGTACCAGTGCTACCTGTGAAGGCAGTGTAGGTCGCTGCCCTCACAGCCACTCCCTTATGGGGGATGGATGTGGGGGATATTCCCCCCCTGCGCCTCCCTTAAAACCTTAACATTTTTTTTTAAATTAAAAAAAATTCCATTCTGTGCCCTATTTTGCCTGAGTGGCGATAACCAGAAATTTGAATATTTTAATACAAATTCTCACAATTTATTATATATATTTATATATATATATATTTGTATATATAATTTATATACATATATATAAATATATACACAATTTAAACAATAAGTAAAACACTGTAATTAGGTAATTTCTTTCAACAGGGTTTTCTTTAGAAAATTGAGAAATTTGTCAATAAACACAATTTTTCTCATAAAATTCCAATTCAATCATAGAGGGTTTCGTTTTCTTTTTCTAAACAGAAGATTTCCTTCACAAATTAATTTCTCAAAATATTTCCTACAGGTAACATTTAACTAAATTTGTAATAGAGGTTTCCATTTCCTCAATACAATCTTTGAGTTTCTTTTTCCCATCTACAGAGATTTCTCCTATTTCGTTTTGAATATTTTCTATTGTTTAATAAAATCTTCTCTGTTTCCCTCTAGTTTTACTATAAAAGTTTGTTTTGTAATTATCATAGAGAAGTAACAAATTTCTACATAATTATTTTTCACAAAAATCACTGAGAAGTACAGAAGTTACAAACACAATAATTTCCTTAGGAAATCTTTTAAATTCACAATTTAAAAAAACTTGCACAAAACTAATTCTTTCACAGGCAATATTTTCAAAAGAAAATAAATTAAATAAATAGGGAAAAACCTGTATTCCTGTAGCTTAAGAAATTTGACTATTGAAGAGAAGCTTTTCATGTTGCGTGCAACTACCAAAACTCTTTTCAAATCACCACTTTCAAGAATATTGCAATCACTGAACAAATATCTATCCAAGAACCTCCTCTAGAAATTTAAATCAATAACCCAATAAAAATCACAATAATCTTTAACAATTCTCTGTACTTTTTTATTTCCCATGAAGAGTTTTTTTCTTGTTTTCCCCAAATCTCATAATATCTTCTCCGAGAGAATCCTCAACAAGAAATTTGCAATAAATTTAACTCACATGGCAAAGAAGAAAAATATCTTCTAACCAACTCATGGATTCTTTTCTTCTCTCATTTAAATTAAGAATTCAATTCATTTTAAAGAATTAAAAATTCAAAAATCAAATTTCCTTTTTATTTTAATTCTTTTTTAAAATTCTATTTCTCACAAAACATTTATATTTATATTTAATCTATTCTTACAATAAAAGATAACTTTAATCAATTAATTAATTTATTTAATAAAATAATTTTAATCACAATGATTAAATTATTTAACCAAATAAACTAATTTAATTAATTAAATAATATATAAAGATTTTATTTACAACATTTAAAATTAATTTAAATAAGAATTAAATTAAAAGAACATTAATCTACCATAAATTAACAAAATTAACCCTATACAACAAATAATCAAAACAGACCAGACGAGACAACTAAAAATGCCAGACCTAAATTGACCACATACTGTGACTGGGTTTGAGACTAGACTAGGAAAAACCTTGTTACTACCTCCCAATCAACATTACCATTGATTCTAGACACGCTCAGACCTGTGAAACTAGGTGGAGTCGGTGTCATGTACCTGTAATCCTGCAATCAGACAAATAACATACATGTATATAATCCATGACTCAAACACACTGTGAGGAGAAAATCACAAAATCACAGGGCACTCGCAAGTGAGTGATGCAACTCCATTCTCCACACCAATACAATATCACATCAGACTGACAAAATAAATAACAATTTAATCTACCATAAGCATATACATAGAAGTAACATCTGAAGTAAACATCTATGCTAATATAAAGCATGTCAAAAATAATTACCACCATACAAAGTATCATCACATCACAAAACAAATCCACCATCGCTTAAATGTCAACGATCAATACATCAAAACAAGGTACCAGGGTCTATCAAAGTGAAAACATGCTAACAGAAAACATAAACAAAATGGAAGGGTACTACATTATGCTACTCTTGAATTTCCTTTTAGGATGCTCAATTGATATTAAAATTGCTCAAATTTTCCTAGGTTTTAAAATGGTGAAAAGGACTTATATTTATATGCATTTCAACATTTGCCACAATAATTATTTTGAAAGGATGACAATTGAATTTAAATTTTAAATATATTACTGTTGACAATAAAATATGAAAATTTGGGCCAAAATACGCTGGTCAAGGGTGAGGGTGCCCTAGACTAGACCTATTTTGGATTTTTTATGTTTGTTAAATAAATAATTTAATTTAATTTCTAAATTTAACTTGATTTTCTAAAAATGCTAATAAAATGGGAAAATGATAAGCATAATTAGGTCCAAGCACACAAGGGAAGAAAATAATAATGTGAAATTATCAGGGATGATAATTTATAATTCTACATTTAGTCCTCACTTTAGTGAGAGTATGAACTTACACATACTCACACTAAAGTAAGGAAAAGAAAAGAAGTGTTCTTTCATTGAAACATTGTAGAATCTAGGGCATGTGTTAGCTTATAGGCTCATTATCCTACTAAGAAATAATTTTAAGATAAAAGAATGCACATATATGTAAGGAACACTGCAAAAAAATAAACATGATAATAAAATACAATAAATACACAAAGAAAACATTAACATATTGCAAAAACCATGCAAAAAAAGAAAATATGATGCAAACTTAATAAAAACACAACACAAACATGATGCAAACAAAAGGTTATGAAATCATGGACTAGAAAAAACCATAGATTCCTACTATGATCCATAATACAAGATAGACATAAATCATATTCTAACAAAGTTTTATATTTTCTAGGTGACCCATGAATAGATACATGCATCACAAACTAGTGAATTCTAGTATTCACTAGCTGGTCTTGATAAGGAACAATACAGGCTAGTGAAGTTTGATATTAACTAAATGAGTTTCAAAAAATGGTAGAAAATGGAAAACCACAAGGGATAGTGAAGTACAATATTCACTAGGTGAGTTCTCATATCAACCATACCCCGAGTTATAACAAAAACCTAGTTTTATTCCAAATAATTCTAATAAGGTGCTACAAATATTATCATTATGCCATGAAAGCATCACTAATTATATAGTGTGTGAACAAAGTGAACAAAAATAATGGAATTTATAAGTGATTGAATTATTAGGTAATTAACAAAACCATTCCAAGGCTATGTCTTTCAATGATCAAGGAAATAGTTTAGCTAAGAGAGAATCTTAAAAAATAAAATCACTACAGAAATCAATAAATATCGATATGTGATTGTTCCAATTCCCTTTACTATTATACTTCTCAAAGAGAGGTATCTCAATGTTTTTTGGATTAGGAGTTTATAAGATTGTGAAGGATAACATACAATGTGTAAGATATGTTGGAGGATTAGCAATGGATTGAGTTTGGTTAATGTTCAAAATTTGTTATAAAAATGACATATTTTGTAAAATTTGAATTATTATGGGATAAATTGAGAACATGTTTTGAGAGTTTGTGGAGTGTGTAGGACTATTGTTGATGATTGGAGGTTCATTGTTGTGAAAGTTAGTGAGAGGAGAAGTGAATGGAGGCATATTAGATAGAGGGAAAAAACTATACAGATTCCCACAAGAAAACCCAAAACTAGTTGTTTTAGGGATGTTTGAGTCCACTATATGAGATAGGTTATGTAACACTTCTATTCCTTGTGAATCATTGATTAAATTTATAAGGTTATGCATAAAGGGAACAATTTCTCCCACCAAGGATTCCATGCTTAAGAAAAATTGAAGGCTTTCTATTTTTTTTAATTTTTTAAGTTTACAACGACAGCTTCCAAGTCCAGTGAATCATTAGTGATGAATAATACATAGGAAAAATAGGAATAGGGAGAGGATCAAAGATTAGTTGCACGTAGTTGTGATTCCTTGAGTAAAAGAGTTATAAACCTTAGGCTCAACATTGGATGTAGTTGTAGCACGAGAAGTCATGAGTTTACAACATTATTTCATAGGAGTATTTGATATGGAACACTAAGTCGTGAAGCTCATAAATTAATTAGAAGACTCAAGAAAAGTAAGTTTTCATACAATGAGATGAAAAGATAGATGATGATGAGAAAAGTAGTTCAAAGATTATTAGAAATAGTAAACAGGTCTATATAAAGGCTATAGAGATAGAACCAATATTGAAATTCAAGGTGAAATTAAAAATAAGGGGGTGATGGTGCCTTAGTCCATGAATGGGAATTTTGAAAACTTAAAATTATAGAAATGAAACACATTGTCTAAGGATATGAGACTGTACAGGTTTAGGTTCAATATAGGGGAATTAAAAAATAAAATATTTGCATCTCATTATTTTGAATGAAAAATTTCAAAAAACCTTAATTGTTTATATGATTTATATGCATACATAAATTTTATATTTTACCGAAATAAAATGAGTCTAATAAGTTCAAATTACTTGATAAATAGCAATTTATATAGTGAAAGATGCTACAACTAAATAAATCTATGTTTGAAATACTAAAAAGATAACATTTTTTAAGTTTATGAAAGGAATAATGAAATGTATAGCTTTAATTTTTTAATGCTTTACATTACATCAAATCCACTTTGAACAATGATACTTTCAAACAAATAATTTTTTCATTCATACCTCAACATAATATTCATGTAAATCAGAACTTTGTGCAACTATAAGATATGTAAGGTTTACAAAAATGTAGAATTAAAAAATGTATCCAAGGATAATACTCATATAAATCACAACTTTAAACTTTTAGACATTAAGGGAACAAGCAAGATCATACAGACACTTGGCTACTATCTACATGGAAGAATCAGATTGGTTATTTAGGGTTTTGGTCCCCTTAGGTTTTGGTTTTGAGTTGATATGATGTGAATTGATGTGATGTACATGCAATTTTGAGATTGCAAACTAGGTCAACTATGAATGTACAACAAACTATTGCTTATTTAGAAAAACACATAAATGAAGAATAATTTTAAAAATAGGAAATAGAAAAGAAAAGTTAGGGACTAAAGAACCTAGCATTTGAATTTGGATCCAAACTAGTTGGTCAAGGGCATGGGTTCCCTATTCTAGAAATTGGGGATTTTGTAATTTCATAACATGTAAAGTTATTTCATATTCTATAGGTTCCCCCTTATCTGCATTAGCTCCAAAATCTTTTTTAGTCAAAAAATAGTTGAAACTTTGGGATTTAGGGATCCAAATGTAGTTTGGGATTTTAGATGTTGAAATTTAGGAATTAGGGATCGAAATAGATTTTTTACTTTTGGATTTTCCAATTTGGGATTTGGGGATCCACATGTATTTTTTACTTTTTGAAATTTAGGACTTGGGAATGTGAATCTATTTTCTACTTTTAGATTTTATAAATTTTAGGATTTGAGGATCTAAAGGTATTTTAAACTTTTGGATTTAGGATTTAGATACTATATTTCATTGGGGTTCATGTATATTTTTAGGTGCTTCACTTTGATTCATTGCTTCTCTATATTTAGGTAACTAAACTATTCTTTTGCTTCCCTTTTGACCAATTATATGTTCAAATAATTGGCCATGACTTGTGTTATTCTTATGCTCAATATGATCCATCATTTAAAAATTAATTTCTAGCATTCTTGATGTGATTTATTTGCTTTTCTTCATGCTCAATGTGATCAAAACCATCTAGAACTTGGTTTACAATTTTCTCATTATGATTGTATGTTTCTTTGAGGGGATAAATTATCTCATCATATGAAGGAGAGGTGGTTAGATGATAGATAAGATTAGTTTTATTTTTTTTTATTTTTTTTTATTATTATAGGATGGATGTGAGTGACTTGGATTCCTTCATCTTGATTTAAAGTTGGGAGAAAGGTTGATTAGGAAAGTTAGAGAAAGCTCTTGACACATCCTTAATTTATTCATAGGCAAGATGGATAAAATTTTCTTTACTTTGATATCCCCTATATTGATTAGGCCTTTGATACACATCCCTATAACAACATGCTTGGGATAGTGGATGTCTTCAAATGTTATGATGCTTATAGATTTTGGACCTTATGGGTTTTATGGACCTCATGAAATGTTTACACTTAACTTCTTTTGTTATTTGACTCATGGAGATGGTAATGCTAGGGGAGTCTTGGACATGCTTAGTAGGTTTTGAGTGGATAATATTTTTGCATGATGACACTTGACTTTAGATAAGGATGGTGCTACAAGGCTCTTAAACATGTTTTGATTAGATTAAGAGGAGAAGTTCCTATAACCATTTACAAAAAAGTCATCAAGGAAAAATGAGGGGCTCACAAGAAGTGAAACACCTAGAAAGAAAAAACAACAAAAACAACATTAACCAACTAGGAAAAGTAGAAAAAACACCAAATAAAGAAAAACCAATAGAGGACCAAAATAGTCACTAATCTCCCAAAATCCTGAGACCACTAATTTCCTACCACTCCTTGTCTAGGAACTGGAGCTTCTCCTCGAATGTTAGGGGTCCCTTCTAGATATTCTAGGTCTCCATGGTAATGTGCTTAACCATGCTATCCACCACCTTGCATTTTTTTCTACTTGTGGCTATAATCGAGATCATCCTCTGCCACCCTTTTATCGTGACTATTCCTAATTTCTTGTTGAAAAACTTCGATGATCAATATTCTTCAAAGTCTTCTTGTTGTAACCACTAATTTCTTGGAGACACTACATGGTTTTGTCTTGGTTAATGTGAATTGTAGTAATCTCCTCTAATTTCAATTTCTCCTCCTTTGTACCCACAAGATCCTTGAGCTTATCCACCTCCTTATCCCAATTATTCTAGCAATAAAAAAGCTTATCAAGGGAGTAAATCATATATGAATTCCCTCTGTCCTGAACCTCACCTAGCAATGGAGCCTACTAGTCAAGCAACTTGTTTTCTAGAACCTAAATTTTTTCTTTTGTAGTAATAAGCTAACCCAAAAGCCACTTGATGATGTCATTTTGGATATTGAATGTCACTAAAATCTCATTTATCTTATTTTTGGGGGGATCACATGAAGCACAATTAACATTACCCACGTTGGGATCATTAGAGGTCCCATCCAAATTGATGCACTTTGGGACAATTTTGAGGACTAGGATTAAATCTAGGAGGGGTGTTGGGGACATCAAACACCTTAGCATGAATAGGGGAGTACGTGGGAGAATCTCCAAGGGTAGGGTTCCTTTCCTCGTCATCCGAGTTATCCAAGTTATTAGTGCTAGAGATGGAAATAGGGGTAGTTGTGGTGAAGGACACACTTTTGATGGGGTCGGGAGCGATTTCATCATTATCAGGGATTTTTTCCTTGGCTCGGGTGGAGAAAAAAGTAGTGGGAAAGGTTTCATCCATGGTGACAATGGGACTAGGACCCTCAATGGGATCAGTGGGGTTATGAATGACCAAATTGTTACTTTTGGTGGTAGCTAGGCAAGGTAACAAAGTGGCCTAGTGTTGGTAGTGGCATAGGATTAAACCTTAGTGAATGGGGAGATTTTTACTCTTACCCTGGACCTTATTAATAGACATTTCAAGTGAAGAAAAAATCCAAAAAGAAAAATATAATTTTGTAATTATAGCGAAAATGGTTGAGCATGGGAAAAAGATGGGCATGAAAATGATGAAAACGACCCTCAAGCATAAGTACCTCATCAACACCTTATCAATTTCGCTCCATACCCCTAGGAGGTTGGCCCTGTTGTATCCATTTTGAATTTCGTTAACCTTTTCCACATCTTTCAAAAATCTATCCATATCTTTCTAGTAGTGCCCTTTAGGCTTGCGAGGGATGTAGGAACCATCCAACAAAAGCTTTATCACCACTACGATTGAATCTACATTTATAGTGAAGGAGCACCCACCAATGGTGATGGTGCCATCCTTCTAGGAGTTAGCAAACTCCACAAACAACTTGAGGTCATGCCCCTTCATGACCTCCACAAATGAGGCCAACTTATCACGTTAAAAAATAGGCCACACCTCCTTATCCTACTTCCATAACTCACAACTAGCGGGTTTTTCGTATACAAGCTCGACGCCCATGGATAAATTCACATACAACCAAACTATATAAATATTTATGTAGAAATGATGAAAATAAAACCAAATCCAAACATAAAAAGGCTTGTGAAAAGGCTGATTAGAGAAGTTAAGTTTCCATAATGATAAATTTCATGGCAAATAATGAAGGAGGTTGACAACAAATCTATCTCAATCTCTTCTCTATAGTACTTTGGCATCTTTTTTAATTAATTCACCAACATGCCCAGGGATATGTGAGAAATTATTTTAGATAGCTAAATTAGAAGCAAATGTGCCAAGGTTAGCTAGTGCATCCGCAACATTGTTGCCACTTTTGAACATGTGAGAGGATCTACTATTCTGAAGAGAAATCATGACATTGTGAGTTGATAGGATGGGGTCCTGGTGGGACCAATAGAGTTGATCCTTCCCCATTAGCAAAAGAATTGTGTTTCTGGAGTCCCCCTCAATTTCTAGGTTGGAAAGGTGAGTATTCATGGCAATCTGAATACCATGGAATGTTGCCGCCACCTTAGCAAAGCTCGAAGATTGGATGCCTAGATTAATTGTATATGAAAAAATAATTTTCCCATCATGATCATAGATGACCCCACCCCCACTCGCCTAACTTGGGTTATGTTTGGATCAGCCATCAAATTTAATCTTAAGTCAGCTGAGGTCGGGGGGATGACTCTTGAACATGTTTAGTAGGCTTTGGATTGACAATATTTTTATGTTATCAAATTTAATTTGGATTAAAAAATTGGTAATATTATCTTGAACATGTTTAGTAGGCTTTGGACTAATAATATATTTTTATGATGGCATTTAGATGTGAGTGTTACTAGGGAACTCGAGGATAATATTAATTCTACTATTGACAACCATAAAATTTTACTTAAATCATAGGATGATGGAATTGGATTGTGGGTGTTGGAAGACTCCTTATTATTGTTCTTTCTAGGTCATTTATGATCCTTTTCTAGTAGTGCTCGAATTAGATCCTTAAATATTGTTTGGAGAAATAATATTTTTTGTGACTGATAGGATCGTTGATCAAATATGAAGAATTATCATTTAAAGGTCTAGATGGTGAAGGAATTACTTGGGAGAATAATTATTTGGATTGATTTTTGAGGCTTTGGAATTCAAACATGGATTGGTATTGAGGTTCTTTTTCTAGAATGGTTTTTTCCCTATCATGGTTTTCATTAAGATGATAAGTAGAAGATGGATGGGAGGATGGAAGGTTTGCTAAATAAGTTTGGTTAAAATAATATCATTTAAGGATTGAGGGAGTTCATTTGGGTCCACAAGACTATCTCCATCGTCAACAACATTGGGTTTAAAGGGATTATATTCTTCTTGATCAACAAAAATACCATCATCATCATCATCATCATTGTCACTAGCTTGATTTAATAAAAGAATTTGATCTAAGGGACTCTTAGTATTTCTCTTACCTTTGATTATGAATTTTTATTTTATTGGGTTATGAGATGGATTAATTTTATTTTTTTTGTAATGTGAGTCCTAGAGTGAAGCTAAATTCTCTTTATTAGATTGATGTATTTCATGTTATCTCTTAAGTATAGAGCTAAAAGTTTGATCTTGTTGATATGGGTTGGAAGATGAGGCATAGTCACAATGATAAGAAGGAAGTGGAACACCACTTCTCACTTGTTGAAAATAATGACCTTGAGAAGATTTTGGTTAAATGCTAAGGTTGAAAAAGGTGTTTGATTGAATTGCATTAGGTGTGTTGATGATAGGTGAAAGATTTACTTTGGATTATGAAATAATAAACTAAAACTATATTTCAAGACCTTGATTCAATGGATACTTCTACTTATATATATACATATACATATACATACTTAAGATAAGAAAATCAATAAGAAAGAAAAGGTTGATAGGCTAGAATAAAGGTAGACTAGGTTCATAAAAAAATATGATTAGAAGATAATAATGAAATAAAGGTCTTGGTTTTAGAGTTTAAGTTTAGAACCATAGTTTGTCGCTTAAGCACATTTATCTTGTGATTATTTGACCATGTGTGAGCGTAGGGGAATTGAACAAAAAATTTCATATCAATGTGAATGGCACCTTCATTGAAAAAGTAAATGCCTATAGATTTTAATGTAAGTTTGGGTGCCTCTAGAATTGATAGAAGAGAATTTTTTTAGACTAAAATTTATTAAATTTTCTAATATCCTAATGACTTCTAGGAGAAATTTAACATTCAAGTTTTCTCTTTCTCATGTAACTCATACAAATAGCATCGATGATGTAGGAATTACAAACATAGTTATTTTAATTACCAAGTTTCCTTAATATTCTTAGCTTCATTAGCAATTAGCTCACAAAGTGGCTGAGGTATATGAACATTTTTTTACTACTTCTATGATCTATTGACTAAGAGGTGCCTATTCAATCCAATCTTCTTCTTGAAGGAAAAGGTAGAGGAGAGAAATATAAAACAAAAAAGAGAGAAAAGAGAAACAAAATACACATAGACATAAGCTAAAATGATTTATATTTCATATATATTTCAAAACATTCATTGATTAAACTATAAATCTTAGACACAAAGTTGCTTCTTGCTGATTTCTCTTTGAAAAAAAGAGTGACATGTTTGTTGGAAAATCATAAAGTACTACTACAACAATATATTGACTACTCCTATTTTAAAGACATTACATTCATAAAGGGTTGTTTCTATAGAGAAACTGTTTGCTCTCTGATTTTCAAAAAAAAAACACCACATTACAAAAATATTGACTTGATGTAATTTATGTGCCCAAAAAAGTAGGAAAAATAAAAACATTAAAATTACAATTCAAATTTATTGCATGGGGAAAATATACCAAGGAGATTATGAAAATAAATTCATATTTAAATTTGTCCCATACAAAATGATTGAGAAGAAAAAGATTAATTGGATTTAAGCTTTTGTAAGTAAGTTAACATGCTTGAGAGGATGTAGATGGAAAGTGTTTAAATGTAATAGTTGGGATTAATTTCCAACACTTTCCCTTAATCACAATTGCTAACATCCATGATGCCCAAACTATCTCTTTGATGGAAAAAACTTTCTTTTCCCAATGGTTTGGTGAAGATATATGCATACTATTCTTCAGACCTATAATGTTCCAAGAAAATCTCCATCATTAATTAGTTTCATTAGGAAATAATACCTTGTGTCAATGTGTTCAATTCTTTTATGAAAAACTAAGTTTTTGGATAGTGCTATTACAAATTTATTGTCACAAAATATTTCAGTTTCCTCTTTTTATTTATGCCTTAAGTCTCTTAATACTCTTCTCATCCAAATTTTTTGACATGTTGTCCCTATTGCTTTTATGTATTCACCTTTAGCTATGGAAAGGGAAACAATGGGTTATTTCTTAGAAGTTCATAAAATGACTCTCAAATACAAATGAAATACATATCTTGATGTGTTTTTCCTATCATCAACAATTCCTACCTAATCACTATTTGTATATCCAAATACTTTAAACTCATTTGTTGCATTATACAAAATACCATATGTGTTTGTTCCATTGAAATACATTAGGATTCTTTTAGCTGCTAGCCAATGTGTCTCCTTTGAAGTCTTCATAAATCTAGAAATCAAAATCACTGCACACATTATATTAAGTCTAGTTGCAATCAAGTACATCAAACTTTCAATCATGCCTTTCTGTAGGGTTAGAATCACATTGTTTATACAATCTTGTTTACTCAATTTCAAACCTATTTCTGTTGGTGTTGAATTAGGCTTTCTATTTTTCATTTTAAACCTCTTCAAAATATCTATTGCATAATTTCATTAGGAAATATAGATTCCATTTTTCATTTGTTTCACTTCTATGCCTAAAAAATACCTTAATAGCCCTAAATATATCTTCTCAAACTCATTTTTCATGGCCTCTTTGAAATCAACAATGAGGATATCATCATTCCTTGTAAAAATTAAGTCAACTATATATAAAAAAAATAATTAAAATCTTACCATTAGTTTATTTGATGTAGAGAGTGGGTTCACCATTTCTTTTGCTAAGGCCATTGATAAAAAAATATCAGTCTATTCTTCTATACCATGCTCGCGGTGCTTTCTTAAGCCCATAAAGGGATTTCTTCAGCCTATACACTTTGAATTCTTTCCCTATAACCTCAAATATAAATGGCTTCTCCACATAAAATTCCTCTTTTAATACTCACTTTGAAATAAGGTTGACTTCATGTCCATTTGATATACCTTCCACTTGTGTTCGGCTTCAATTGCTAAGACTGCCCTCACAGTCTCCATTCTTGCCATTGGAGCATATGTTTCATCGTAATCTCTTCTAGACTACTATTTGAAACAATTATCAACTAGCATTGCTTTATGCCTTTCATTATTTCTTTCTACATTACTTTTGGCTTTATAAACCCATTTTATACCTATGACATCTCTTCCTTATAAAAGATTTAGTAATTCTCATCTAACATTCTTTTCAATAAAATTTATTTTTTAATCCATTGCATTTACCTATTTTTCATCCCTAATTGCATCTTCAAAATGAATAAGATCATCAATATGTAAATATAAAGAAAAAAGAGAATTCAGACCTACACTATTCTCACCTTCATTTTGCTCATAAATTTCTTTCATACTTCTAATTTTTGTATTCTCAAGCTTGTGAATGTTGGATTTGATGTATCACTTGAGGTTGAACTTGTAAAATGTGAACTTGATGACACTACACTAAGAATTCTTATTGTTGATGGTGTTTGTTTTCCACTTGAAGGAGTTCTTACTTGAATCCATGGGGTTGTCCTTGTGCTTGTTGAAGGTGTCACTTGAGGACCATTTTTTTAATCTTGAATGGGAGGAGGAATCACCATAGAAGAAGCACTTGCTAGAATTAAATTTTCTTTATCCTCCTATGTAAACTTGCTGCTACATTCACCGGTTTTTCCAAACTTCCATCCCATGCTTTCTCTTCTATGAACTACACATCTCTATTGGTTATAACCTTTTTGGTTAATCGATTGTATTTACTTGTATGACTTTGAATCATCACTATATCCCACAAATATGTATTTTTCTCCTTTTTTGTCCAATTTCTTTCTCAATTCACCTAGGACATGTCATATGCCACACATCCAAATACTCTCATATGAGTAACACTAACTTTTCTTTGACTCCTTACTTCTTCTATAATCATATTCTTTACACTTTTTCTTGAATAGATATTCATTATATAAGGTTGTACATGCTACAAATTTATCCCAATATTCATACATAAAAATACTTTGTTTTTAGCATACTCCTAGCCATTTCCATGATTGGTCTATTTTTTCTTTCAACTACACCATTTTGTTGATGTGTGTACCTAGTAATGAATTGCTTGTGAATTTCATGATCATTATAAAATATTAGGAGGTTATTTGAGATGTATTCACCATCTCTAGATCCATTCTTAATTCTTTGATTTAGTGCCCACTTTTCTTCTCAACAAGAGTCTTAAATTTACAAAAGAACTAAAACACTTCCTTTTTATGCATTAGAAAGTACACATGTTTTTCTTGTATAATCATGTCAATGAATGTAAAAAAGTATATCTTTCACCAATTAAGGATGTTTGCATTGTCCCACACAAATATGAATGGACAATCTCTAATTATGCATTTTCCCTTATTGATTTACCTATTAGAAATGATTCTTCATGTCGCTTACCCAAAATGCATCCATCGTATGCTCTTTATAGTTCTTTTATAAGTGGAAAACACCGTACCCTACTTTTCTGATGTAGAAGGTTTAGACCTCCCAAGTTTAGGTTCCCAAATTATAGATGACATAACCAATTCTCATCTTTAATTTCTGCCTGAAAGATTACTTATGTGACTTATGTATATTTTCCTTTATCCACTTGTGGTTTCATTGAGAGGTGTTCTTGAGAAAAACTTATAGGTTTCAAATTTGGTTTTATCCTTAGGGGAAACATTCTATTGTTTTTCATTTAAACATTTGCAATAAGTTGATTGATGTTTGCTCAAAATTATGCAATTTTATTTTTGAAATATATTATACACTCCTTTTGAACAAGCTTCACAATGCTCATCAAATTATGTTTTAAATCAGGAACAAAATATACATCACAAATAAACTTTCTCCCCCCTTTCTAGTTAGAATGCTAATATGTTATTATCATCACTCAATGCGACATCTAGTTTTAGATTCTCATCCAAATTGGAAAACATTTATATGTTCCTTGTCATGTGATTGCTGCAACATGAGTCTAAAAAAACACATCCTTTTGATTTTCTTGTGCAACATTGCAAGTTAAGGACATACTACCTTGATTTTAAATTTCTTTGGTAAATTTTTCACTTTGTTTCCTATAGTCATATTGTTTCTCTCTACATTTATTTGATTAATGGCCATATTTATTGCAACAATGACATTGAACTTGTGATTTATCATACCTTTGGTCTTGTGATTAATTTTGACTAGAAATTTGGATGTTTCCTCTTCCACATGAGCTTGATGAGTTGCTTCTTCCACCTCTATATGAATTTCTTCCTCTTCCTCTTGAATCTAATATTCCTCTACCTCTACCATTACTGTTTGAAACTTGTGTTTTGAAAGCATGCTCCAAAGATGAATTTGCTTGACCTACTTAACATATGGTTATGAGAAATGAGAGATGCATGAAGCTCATCTACTCAAAAATATGAGAGATTATTTGTCTCTTCTATGGCCACGACAATGGACTCAAACCTTTTCAAGTGTGTCACCATGAGACCTAATTTGATTTACTAGTACAATAATTTGAGTAAGGAGTGAATCAACTAATTTAGAATCCTTCATGTATATGGTCTTAAAGTCTCTTCTCAACATTTGCAATTTAGTTGTCTCCACCTTGGAAATTTCTTGATATGTTTTTTGAGAATGTTCCATGCTTGCTTTGACTTTGTTGTTGTTGCAACCCTTGGAAGGTACTCTCATGAATTGCTCAGAAAATGCAAATGAGAGCTTTAGAGTCTTTTTTGTTATCTCTAAGTAAATCCTTTTCTTGAGTTAGAGCATTGTATATTGCTGCATCAACTAGTTCTAGATAACCATTTTCAACAAGCTCTCATATATCTCAAGAACTAAATAATGCCTTCATTATGATTGAATAATAAATTCATTGATTGTTTAGCTACCATTACTAAATGTGAAGCTATACATGTTGACTAATCCTTAGTTTTTGAAAAGAAGAAAAGAAACATAGATATAAGTGAAAATGATTTCTATTTCATATATATTTCAAAGCATTAATTGATTAAACTACAAATCTCAGAAAAAAAGCTACTTCTCGTTGATTTCTCTTTAAAAAATAGAGTGCCTTGTTTGTTGGCAACTCAAAAACTACTGCTATACCAATATATTGTTAGGATTTCATCATAGGATGTGTGTGATAATAAAAGTAATATAGCAGTGCAAACAATCACAGTAAAATTAGCTAGAGGAACAAAGAAAAACAACTATGGTTCAGAAAGCTTTTGATCTGTTATCAAAAAGAATAGAAATCTGCAAAAGAACAAATTAAACAAAGAACACAACAAAATTGTAGGATACAGAGGATACTAACTACACACATACGCATATACAATAGAAGAGCCCAAAATCTTTCAGCTACTACATCCATAAACAAAACTTGTATTCCTTCTATTTGCTTACAAAAATGATTACAAATGCCTCTATAAATAGAGGTCTTAGAATTCTCTAGATATACTTTACAGTCAAAAAGCATGCTAAAAATGAGAATGAAGGAGAAAAAATTAGACTATCAGTGGAAGAGAATGATTGTGGGAAGTTTCCATTTTAAATGAATTTTGTTGACTTGAGCACTTTATTTGGTGAGAGAAACTTCTATATTATTTTTTTTTCTGATGCAGGTGATCTCCTTTATTCAATGCCTTTAATTGCTTCACATGTCACGTTTTTAACATTCTCCCACTTGAAGCAAATGAAGGGTTCTGAATAAGCTGTAATCATCAAGTCAACCCCAGGCCTACCATGTCTCTACATAACTTATTATTTTCTCTTGGTAGAATTTTAGTGAGCATATTAACAAGGTTCTTATCTATATGGATCTTTTCCAAGGATAATTGTCCTTCCTCTAACACATGTTGAATCTAATGATACCTCAAGTTGACCAATATGTTTGGTTATTGAGTGAAAAGCTTGATTTTTCGCCAAGTGAATAGCACTCTGACTGTCACAATATAGCACATACTTGTCCTGTTTTATTCCTAACTCTCCTAGGAATCATTGCATCCACAACATCTCTTTGCAAGATTTTGTCGCAGCTATATACACTACCTCTATTGTGGAGAGAGCTACTATTCATTTTAGCCTGGATACCCAAGACACCGCAACACCTGCAAATATATACAAATAACCAGTGGTGGATTTTCTAGTGTCTAGGTCTCCAGCCATATCTGCATCTATAAATCCTTCAAGTACCATAACTGTATTGCCAAAACATAAACAATAACGACTAGTACCCTTGAGATACCTGAAAAATCCACTTTACTGCTTGCTAATGTTGTTTTCCCACACTTGCAAGGAACCTACTCGCTACTCCCACTAAATGTGCAATATCTAGACGAGTGGATACCATGGCATACATCAAACTACCAACTACTAAAGCATAAGGAATATTTTTCATTTCATCCTTCTCATTTTCATCACAAGGGCATAAATTGGCACTCAATTTGAAATGAGAAGCAAGACATGTACCAATTGGATTAACATCCTTCATATTAAATTTCTCTAGCACCTTTTCAATATATTTTTCTTCTAACAACCACAATTTTTTCTCCTTTCTTTCACAAATGATCTTCATACCTAATATTTGTTGTGTTAGACCCAAATCCTTCATTGCAAACTAACTGCCCAAATCCTTCTTTAACCTGTTAATCATATTCTTATCCTGTCCAACAACTAACATATCATCCACATATAACAATAATATAATGAAATTTCCTTGATCATATCTCTTGATGTAGACACAATGATCAGCCTCTAGTCTATTAAAACCATGCTCCAACATAAATGAATCAAATTTCTTATACCACTGGTGAGGTGCCTATTTGAACCCATAGAGACTCTTCTTCAACCTACAAACCAAGTTCTCTTTACCTTTTATTTTGAATCCTTTTGGCTACTCTATGTAAATCTCTTCTTCCAAATCTCCATGAAGGAAAGTTGTCTTTACATCTAATTGTTCACACTCCAAGTCTAAAGCAATAGTAAGACCAAGAATAATTATAATGGATGACATTTTAACAATAGGTGAAAATATTTCAGTGAATTCAATACCTTCCTTCTGAGAAAATCCCTTCACTACCAACCTTGCTTTGTATCTTTCCTTCTTCTCGTCACCCACATGCTTGATCTTGTACACCCATTTGTTTTGTAGGGATTTTCTTCCTTTTGGAAACTTTACTATCTCCCAAGTTCTATTTTCCAGAAAGGAGTGCATTTCTTCCTCCATTTCTTTCTTCCATTCTTTGATATGCTTATCTTTACAAGCTTCTTGAAAACCATCAGGTTCACCTTCATCAATTAACAAAATATAGTTTGAGGGTGTATACCTTTGTGAAGGCTTATAAGGCCTAGTGGATCTATGAACTAGTTGTGATGTTGTGTTTTTAGGTTGAATCTCTTGTAAAGGCTCCTGCAAGGTTTCTTCTTCTTGTTGTTCCACATTCTCTTCTTGTTGTTCATCATACTCTTGATCTTGTTTCCCATTTTATTGCATTGGTGGGATATTTTATTGTTGTTCTTCAAACCTATCAACAATTTTATTAACCTCCAAATTACCTATAGTCCTCTTAAACATCTCTAACTCATTAAATATAACATCCTTGCTTGTAATAACCTTATGTTTAACTGGGTCCCATAAACGGTAACCAAATTCACCATCTGCATATCCCAAGAAAATGCATTTCATAGATTTATCATCTAGCTTAGTTCTGTTCTCTTTGGGAATATGGAAAAATGTTTCACATCCAAATATTTTCAAGTGAGAATAATTCTCCTTCCTACCAGTCCAAACTTCTTCAAGATTGTCACCATCCA
>VDFB02030666.1:0-23066 GCA_007258455.2 Sequoia sempervirens
TATACAACCTCTTGGTAACTACTTGGTAGTGATTGGTTATTTGATAACTAAATCAAATTGTTTAAATATGAGAATATAATTATGCTAATCAGAGATAAGACATGCCTTTTGAAAATGCATAGGAAGTAAGCTAGTAGATAAAATCTTTTGATAACTATTTCTTAGAAAAAAAACTCAGAGGAGATAGTTGGCAAGTGATTCTTCATTAATTACTTCGAAAGGCGTACCATAGCTGTGACATTTTTCCTTGTACATAAAAACATAATAAACTAGCAATCTCATGCACAGGCATGCAACAATTAGCTAATAGGGGTCTTCCGCGATGGGCTATCTTCACAGTGAGGAGGGTGGAAGCTTATTTTTTGCATGGAAAGGTCGTCATGAATGAAACACATGAGTTATATTATGTATGAATCAAGTAATCACGAATAAATTTTTCTTTTAATTTTATTTAACACTATTACAAAATTAAAAAATCAAATTTTAAATTTGTTTAAAAGTGGGAACTAAAAAATTAAATTAAATATTAAATTTAAAATAATTGTTTCTTCTAACAAGAATATTTCAGTTTTATATTTATTAGCAACAGATGCACATGTATATTGTTGCTTTTTTTGTGGATTATTCAATCAATTAATTATTTAATTTTGAAGTAAATGAAAGTTCTTTGTAAGGGTCATCACCCATGCTTGCAATTTTTAAAATTGGATAAAAAAAAGTACACATTTTTTCCATCGAGGAAAGACGTTCAATATTGAATACTTTTTATAATTAGTATATCTCCATAGTTTTGGAAATTAAAGTTTTAGTATGCATGTGTTTTTTAATGAGAGATGGAAATTAGCTATAGGGATCTCCACCTGTAATTCTATCACTATCTAGACAAGGTGTAACACCAATTCCTATGTAACAATTGGTTTCTGAATTGAAGATTCAAGCTACATTATTTGCCACTAAATATTATAGACAAAATAAGGAAATTGTAAAACAAGTATTAAAAGAACAGTTTAAAATCATAGCTAAATTACAGATGAACCAGAACCCACAGTACACATTTTTGTAGAAGACAAGTATAGCGAATTATAACACAATTTACAATAAAAAAATGACTTTTTAATGAATGATTTCATAGTGCAATTGGAGAGTCAAAATAGATAAATAATAGATGGGCATTGTTTCAAGGCGAGAAGATAAAAGTCTCTAGTCCATTGCCACCACTTGGTACTAAATAAGAAACATGTTGTTACAAACCATGTTTTCTATACATGTATCTATGTGAGAAAAGATATATGGCATGAAAATCCAAAACAAAAAACCCATGCTCATTATCCACCCTACCATATTGGCATCATGGAGTCTCGAGGACCCTAGCCAAACCCCCGAGCAAAAGCAATATGAAAGGTCCAGTAGAAATTTTGTGGAGTTCCATTTTTTGGAATTGTCATGTATGTTTTAGCCTAGCACTTGCAAATAGAAGACAGAGGTATGTCAATGGATGGGGAAAGAAGATGAGTAAGGAAGGATAAAAATTTAGTAAATATATAGCTGAAATCAATAAACACAACTAGAAAGTAGAAATGACAAATAATATTTGCAAGTGGGTAATCAAATCTATCTATTGATAATGGAGAAGTTTTGCACTTGCATGTACTAATAGAGATGCTTGACAACCGCAAGGAGAATTGGATTGAGTTGTTGGAGCATTGAACAATTTGAAATAGGCAATTTAGAGTATAGTAAGTTTGTTGGATGTCTATTGTATATGTGCAATATTATAAAAGAAACCATATAGATTTAACAAACATATATATCAGTATAAATTTTATCTTGCATGTTTTTACATTTGCATTGCATGAGTAGGATGTATATGCAGATATGTGCATGTGAATCATGTAAATTGTGGCAAAATAATTATAGATTTGACTTGAAAAAAGAGAGTCTAGTTCATACATTACATTTTTGCATAGCACCTTTTATACAGTTTGTCTGCATATAATCAATATCTACTAAGAAAGAACATACCTTCAACCTTGTATCAATATGTTTCATGATATTTTGTTTTCCCTGACCTCCTCGAAGGTCGGTGGAATGAACTACTTGGGTCTGTTTATGCAAGGTAGTTGGTTTGATAGCAAACTATTTAGAATCCATTTTATGGTAGATTCAAACTTGAAAGAGATTATTGCTCTTTGCAGGTGGAGAAATTGCAGTTAAATCCTCTCTCTTTCATCAAGAAAATATGGTTGTGCTCAATAATTTTTGTCACCCTTGTTTATTTTTTCTAGTTATATATATATATATATATGCTATATATATGCATACTTTTACAATTTCTCTATTTCTATATAATATCTAGTGTTAGGTGATGTAGCTCGAATTTTCAATTGAGCTTGTGGCGTTATATTGATGTTTGCATGGGTTTTTTGCATAGTTGATTAATTTATTGTTAATGTCTTCTTGTTATATGTTTCTATCTTTGGCGTTATACCCATTTTTGATATTAGTGCATATAGGATCATTAGGTTAATCACTCTTGAATAATTTTGAATCTATTGCAACACCCAATTAGATGTAGATCCAAGTCTCATTGGCTCACCTCCATGGTTGAAATTCAATCTATCACCTTGTTGATCTACATTTTAATGGAACTTGGAAAAGACCCCTTCCATCCTAGGTTCCTTGCATTTAGGACCTAGGATCGCTTTTTCTATGTTTCACATGTATCCCAATATTTTTTTCTTATCTATAATGATGTCTCCCTATCATCAATCCTTAAAATTTAAGCCCTCTAAAGTTATAACATGTTTAATTGCATTGTAATGCTACTCCTTTGTCCCTATGGTAAATGTGACTATCTCAAGATTTATGGGGAATGGTTATCTCAAATAAAAAAATATATCTATCTTACTAATAGGAGCCTTTATTTTAATCGTGTAATTATTTTTCCACCAATTTCATTAAACTTAAATGATATATATTTTGGTAAATCTACTTGCATGGTTTGTAGAAATCTACTTAGATTTTTCTTCTTTCTTTAGATAAAATATAGGTTCTCAATAATATGACAATATTTGGCATCATTGTATTCACAACACCATTGCATCCATATTTTTACAAATTCAATATTTTAAATCTATTAGGTATTTAAATTTTATTAATCTTGTCTTTTCACCGCGTTTTAGCTTATCTTCTTCTCATCAACTAATTTTCCTCAAGATCAAATACACACTTGCTATGTGTCATTCTTAGGAATATCATATGAACTTCATACTTATTAAAATTTAGATTATATTTGAGTATTTATAAGAAAATAAGTTTACCCATTTCAAACCTCAATCATTAGATGATTGGTGATATCTTGTATGTTTATATGATAGATCTAAACTTGATATTTTTTTAATTCATAGAAGTATCAAATTAGTTTTACTTATTGAGTCTTCGACTTTAGTATTATTACTTTTTAATGTTAACCTTATCCTTAGGATGATTTATATATCCTTTGATATTCATTTACCCATTTTAGTAGCTTGAATTCAATAATCCATGTGAAATTCCTTTATGTGCTATTGACAAGAAATAACTCAAAGGTGTACGAAATTCTAATTGGTATATATATATGTATATATATGGCAAACTCACTATTTAGTTAAAATTGGTTTATTCTCAAATGCTAGATATGATGCTTTCCTTTATGTATATTTCAAATCCAACGATTTTGTTTGACCTTGTGTATTAAATGAAGCTCAATGAATTTGTTGAGTCAAATGTTTTCATTAATGTGTTATCTACTCATTCGTTTCCTTACAAACTTGACATGTAAAATTGATCTCAAATTGAAAATTCATGCATGCTTTTTCAATATATAAATCATTGGATTATTATAGTTTATATAAAAAATAGAAATGAAAGTCTTGAATATGCAATGTTTACATTGAACAACAAGGGCTACACTGCAGCTGGAATTCCTACCAAATGGGAAAAGTAGGGCTGAAGAAGATTAAGGTTCTTCTTATGCTATATCTTGATGTTGTAAGTTTTGATTTTAGTGTATAAATGATCCTAGAGGTCACTTACGTTAACTAGAAATGAAAATCACATTAAGAAATTGACACATTTTATATCGAAAAATAGATTTCTATTAAGTGCATGTAAATGTGTTGCCAATAGACAACTATGCAAGTAATTTCTTGTAAAGGCCTTGGCAATATACACTTATGCAAGTAATTTCTTGTAAAGGATTTGCCACTATTTCCAATGAAGAAGCTCTTTTCTATCTTGGAGTTTAAGTAATTGTTGCTACATGCTCAAGTATTCAAAAAAAATTAAGGCTTATCATTGTGCTTTTATGATATCAAATGAGCAATCCAGATATCATAGATTTAAATAACAATGTGTCTAATCCAATGATGTTTTCATCATTGTTCCTTAAATTCTTCCGACTATCTCAAAGCCTTTCCAATGCATCAATAAGGGTAGAGACCCTTATACCAATTCAGTAAGGATAATTTGGTTCAGGATATACCACTCTATGTTTCCTTTAATTGAGAAAGGAAATACAAATAGAGTGGCGTATATCTATAGATGTAAATATGTGTTCCATGGGGATGTGTCCCCCCCCAAATTTCAGTCGTCTTCTTGACCTGGATGTTTCAAAGACTTGGGGACAGCTGAGAAACGTCCCCCTGTCGTCCCCCCACCGCTACCGGGACTTGGGAAACTTCGAGGAAATGGCGGGGACGCCTAGACGTCTAAGGGACTCCCACCCATCCCTTGAGTGTCTCAAAGACGCCCAGGCGTTCCACGCACTGGAACGTCCAAAAGGGCTTTTTTTTAAATTTCTTTTGATTTATTGAAATTTGAGCCTAGGGCTGAACCTAAAGGCTTGTGGGACCCATCTAAAAGCCTCTAAACTAAATAAAACACTCTCATTGTTCACTTTTTTGTTCACATATGCCTCCTTTCTCTATATTTTTGCATTTTGTTCTTATTTTGATATCAATGTATCAGGCTACTCATTGTAATCATCTTTATGATATGATATTATGATCTGACATGTCATATTTTCGATATTCATATAATAGAAATGATGAAATCTCAAATTCAACAATTTCATTTGTCAAATTTTCATATTTTATATACTTTTAGTCTTTTAGTAATAGTATTCAAGTATTTAAAATGTTAGTATTTGCAATTTTACTAATTTTTCAAAGTTTGATTTGAATTGTTATTCTTAAACATCTTTTTATAACTAGGTATTGAAGTACCATATGTATATCAGCACTGCCCCCCACCACTGTCCGTTGTCATCCCCCCGCCATCCCCAAACTTAGACCCTAAGTCCCCTATCCTTGAGACGTGTCCTCGGCAAAGGATGCGTCACCGTCAGGAAACTCCATGGAACACTTATGTAAATTAAGATTACTGCAATAAATATTATAGTATCTTCATAAGTCCAAAAACTGAAATGGTTAAATATCAGCTCTCTTGGTGCAAGAGTACCCGTGCGGACAGGTGATCAGCACCAACCAAAAAATTTATTAGTTTGTTTTCCACAATTTTGGCCTGGTCTCGGTTTCTTGTTGCATTTTGAAGTGTGGTTTAATCCGGAGTTTAGTTCAAATCTGATTTTAGTGATCGATTTGTGAAAGAGATCAGATAATGTTTTGTCATTGAATGGCAAAACGTCATCTTTTTTTCTACATTTCGAAGTTTCAGCCTCCTAACACTTTACTATCAAATTATTTGTTTTCATAATTATTTTTCGAGAGACTCCTTTATGGTACATTCTATGCTCACTTGATTCATGGAGTTCGAGAAATCAAAACAAAATCTATGTGGCACTCTTGTTCTCTTTGGTCAGTATGGCTGGATGATCTTTGTGGATTTGGTTTGCTGATGCTGCAGCATTGTTGAAGCATATCGACTCTATTATTTGTTTGTCAAGTCATACTAGCCGATACCATTGATACTCGTACCATGGTCTCTGTTTAGTCAATTAAGCGCGAGGAAGAAAGAATCTGTTGAGTTTGGAAACGGGCAGGAAAGGAAATGGAAAATGAAGCTAAAGAGCCGCTAGCAAGGAGGACGTCTGAGGACTGCATTTGAAAATGAAAAGACATTTTAAATTCAAATTAAAAGACAGAATTAAAGAGTCACGCCTTGTATGCAGATTAAAATATGAGAGTGGAAGACAAAAGGGGCGACCAAGAAAAAGAGAGGAGAATCGATATTTTATTATTTAAATGCAGATTTAAAACAGAACAAATTGGCGCCAAGTTGAGAAGATGAAAGGAAGCGGCACAAGGGGTGTAGGGAATCGGTCAAATGGAGATAGAGAGGCATCAAACAGAGAACACAAGGCAGCGCGTGGGGAGGAGTCCAAAAGTTGGGGCGAAGCATAAAAGCCCATATGAAAGAGAAAGAGTAGGTGGGTAGAGAGTATCGGCCAAGAAATAGCAGGCCACTGATTAGTGAAGGAAGCCCGTGAGAATAAAAATAACGGGTTGCATGAAAGATAATGTAAAAACTAGATTGAACAGGGGGCAGCAAGTGAAAGAAAAAAAAAGAGTAACAAGAGGAGGTGCAGGCTTAAAATACTCTGCCAGGGGTAACATTAAGGGGAAGATATCTGACTGAGATAAAACGTGTTGTGCAAAGGTGTAACACAGGAAAATAGAAACCGTATAGTAGCAGAGCAACAGTAAGACTCATGTGAAGCATGGAGACAGAGTGATTGAGTAAGCAAAATACAGAGGCACATGATGGAGGAGAGAAAACAAAGAACAAGCGGATTGACTGAGAAGATAAAAATCAAGAAAAGTCATTTAAATGTAATTTGAAATTGTTCTAATAAAATCGATGTTTGGTTGTAATTGATTAGCCGATAGGCTATTTACGTGGGGGAACCCCACCGGCATTTCCAGCAGTCTGACGCCGGCGGGAACCCCACGTTCACTGTTTCCGACCACTTTCTAAGCCGGTCTTGTCGAACCTGGGTTTACGTTCACTGTTTCCGACCACTTTCTCAGCCGGTCTTGTCCAACGTGGGTTTCTTGAACTGTTGACAGAATGCCTCATAGAAATGTGATCTCATGAAATGCAAAAATTGTAGGGTAAGCACAAAATGGATTTGTTTACAGTCTTTAGAAATTTCAAAGCAAATGCAATCGGTAGGTGTAAAGCCAATTTCTGCAACCTTTACCAGCATCCTCACTGCCTGCGCCAAAAAGGGAGCTTTGGTATAATGTGCGCGTATATGCAAGGCACATGGGTTGTTTGTCAAAATGCTTCAAAGAGATGCGATCTCATGGAATGCCAAGATTGCAGGATAGCACAAAATGGAATTGTTGAAAAGGCTTTAGAAACTTTCAAGAAAATGCAATATGCAGGTGTAAAGATGGATTCCAGCATTTATCAGCAAAATGCTCAAAGCATAGACTAGACACGTGAACTGTTTGACAGAATGCCTCAAAGGTTTGTGGTCTCAAGGACTTCATTGATTGCAGGATATGCACAAAATGGAATATTTGGAGCGGCTTAGGAACTTTCAAGCAAGTGAAATCGGCAGGTGTAACGCCAAATACTGCAACCTTTTCCAGTAATCCCCCTACGTAGTTACTCCGATATACCTGCTCTGCAGAGGAGCATTTGTGAGAGAATTGAGTTGCCTTGGCGATCCATTTTGAGCATTGATGAGGGCGCAGGGGTGTTGCATACGGTACTCAAGGCCAAAAGTCTGCTTAATTTTCTCCCCTGTACCGGCTGCTCAGTCTCTCCCTGTCTCATAACTCCTAGAAACTGAATCCTTCAGCACATCTCCTGTTTTCTTTCTGAAAAACAAAAAAACCCTAATATCTTATCAACACAAAACATATACAAATACATGTAAAGTTTCAAAAATTTCCTTGACATACAAACTGTAATCAAACATAAACAAACACAGAAGTATGAAATATCTAATCTTACACAGAAGGTATTCTTTGAAATGCCGAATTGGTGAATGATTTGAGCTTATCCCAGGTGCATCCGACCGTGCCCTTGATGCACTCCACGGGTTGTTTCCCCTCTGCCTCTTTCTTTTCCACTATTGGCTCAAAGGATTTTTCACCTCCTCCTCTTTAGACATCACAAGGAAAATTGCAACCGCCATGAAAACCATAATTGACATTTTCCCCTGCCATCCCAAATGAACCATCTTCACAGATTTCCTCTTCTGAATTATTTCTCTTAACTTAACTGAGCTTAGCATTAAAGAAAAGCATTCGCTCTTATGTATATTTGTTCTACTCCTCATTATTTCGACGTATACTAACACCTCTCAAAGCCTTTGGTGTGTATGATGTGGTTTGTATCATGCCACGTGGTTTGGCTGGCAATTTTCTTTGACAAAAAACATAAAGAAAATATCAATGCTACCAACAAAGGTGTTTGTATTTGTGGATGTCTATTCTTAATTATACTGGTCGGTCAAAAGTAGATAATTATCAGCGGTTCATCCAATCTTACTATTCTTTCACAGTTAATATTGCAGCAGAATTTTTAAAATAGAAATAAACAAATATAAATATGCAAATTAATGATAATAACTGAATAAAAAATTATTAGATCTTTTGGGCTCTGTGCAACAATTGAAACATAAATAATCTAATATTAGCAATAAAATGTGCAAGTGTTATTAAGCACTAATCTTAATATTGTAAACTTATCTACCAATACACTATTGTGTATATTCCCGGAATGAAATGACACATGTAATAAACATATATATATATATACACGGTTAAATACATATTTTATTTTGTTGACAACAATAGATCTACCAAGCATAATTTGTAATTTATGTATAAACACCAATTCTCATAAATATAAAATAAAGTGTTGACCTTAAGATGGTTGAGAGCTTGATAGTTTAAATGTAAAAAATTGCTCCTTACCTTAGTATTGAGTATAAATATACCTAGAAGGAGTTATGTTCTATTCAGAAACCTAGAACCCAATTGATAGTTATGTTCATTATTTTATTTTTGAAATTTTAAGTTATAGAGAGACAGTTGTGATATTATCAATTATTATTATAGTATACAATTCATAAACTAGCAATCACACCTTGGTGTGCAATGGGTACGCCGAAGAGGTGTGGAAGGTCAAATAGGAGAAAGTTGCTTTATTTTTTTGGCTCATAGGTTAGATAGTTGGTCGTGGCATTTTCCAAAACAGTTCACATGCCTTTTCTATTCTTCCACATTTTGCATACATGCCTAGGGGCTGCAGAGGTCAATTGAAACCGTAACTATTTCTGCATCAGGAAGGGGAAAAATCGAAGCCAGTCTCACACTCGTTCTCTGAAATAATATAAAGTTTTGCAAGATTTGTGACTATTTCTGCATCAGTTGCGTATCTGCATGTCAATGGTTCTTCCAAAAATTGCGCTGGCTTCGAGGGATAGAAATGTGTGCAAGAGCATGAAAGTAGATAGGATGATTGCAATGAAGCATCTATCATAGGATGATGGTTGGGAGATTTTCTATAGAGGACGGACGAAGGTAGAGAGGGATAAGTGAGATAGAGATAGGGAGGGAGAGAGAGGTGGGATAGAAAGATGTAGAGAAGGAAAGAGAGAGCTAGAGAGAGTGAGAGAGAGAGAGAGAGAGGGAGGGGAGGAGCGGTAGAGAGGGATAGGGGAGATATAGAGAATTAGAGGGCGAAGGAGAGAGAGGTAGAGAGGAATAAGTGAGAGAGGGAAAGAGAGTGAGAGAGAAATATGTGGGATGGAGGGAGGATAGGTGGTAGAGTGGGGATATGCGTGGATATAGAGAGAAATAGAGAAGGAAGGAGAGCAAGACAGAGATAAGGGGAGGAGAGAGGGAGAGGTAGAGAGGATAGGTGATAGAAAGAGAGAGGAGGGTAAAGAAGCAGAGAGGAAGGATAGAGAGAGAGAGAGAGGGAGGGAAAAAGAAGCAGAGAGGAAGAATAGAGGAAAGAGAGAGAGAGAGGAAAAAGAAGTAGAGAGAGAGAGAGAGAGAGAGAGAGAGGAGGAGGAGGAGGAGGAGGAGGAGGGCAAAGGAACGGCTGGAGTGCAGAGAGGGATAAGCAGGACAGGAGATAGGGAGGGAGAGAGAGGTGCGATAGAAAGAAGTAGAGAAGGAAAGAGAGCTAGAGAGAGTGAGAGAGAGCCCTGAGGAGGAGAGGTAGAGAGGGATAGGGGAGATATACAGAGAATTAGAGGGGGAAGGAGAGAGGTAGAGAGCAATAAGTGAGAGAGGGAGAGAAGTAGAGAGGGAAGGAGAGAGTGAGAGATAAATAGGTGGGATGGAGGGAGGGATAGGTAGAGACAGATATGTGATATAGAGAGAAATAGAGAGGGAAGGAGAGAACAAGAGGGAGAGAGAAGGGAAGAGGGAGGGACGGAGAGGTAGAGAGGGATAGGTGATATAGATCGCTATTTTCTTCACGTCGTCCATTGCTTTTCATGGTTATAAATAATGTGGGCTCAGCCTATCGGTGTAAGTATTGCACCTCATTGGGGTGCAAGTGCTAGTTGTAATTGAATGAGTTGTTGAATGGTTGCTGTGTGATATCATTTTGTGGATTGTGAATTGAGTTGTTTAGCAGAGAGGAGTACCGTCTTGCGTCATCTCTATATAGGATGCAAGTCAAGATGACAATTCCCTAAAAAAAGGAAATGAAAACCATCAAGCCCCACCGCTAGTAACCCAGCAAGCAATTGCCAATCTTGATCATGCTTTATTCTTTTGGAGCTTGAAATTCACAGCTTGCACCTTCCGATCACCATGACATTCTAAAATGAAATGACTGGACAATATCAACAATTTCAAACTTCAAAAATAAATGATTGGGATGATAGGCAGCCCTGATGATGCATACCATGTTTTCGTCTAAGAATGGTACATTTTGAAATTTCATAATTCTTATATATGCTCAATGGGACATATGTCAATAAGCATAAACAAATTCTACGACCATCTAGCTTACAACTAATAGTCAGCATCATCTTTGATTTTAGAACATTCTGAAGAACTAACGTGACTATGCAATTTAAGCCATGTATTATAAAATGACTCAAGTCAGACAAATATAATAGTCTGAAAAAGTGTCATGTTTTCCATACTCTTGTTTAGATATTGATATTTATATTTATATATATATATATATATATATTAATTAGTTTACAAGCAAACACAATGCCTGTTATTTTTCCTAATGTATTGAAAATCTTTTCTTCTTTCTATCCTGTTGTACTCTATGGATCCAGATTTTCCTGCGATAAAAAGTTCATGTTCTTAGGAGATTGCAACAAAGTTACGTCAAGTTACAAATTTGGAAACCAAAACAAACTTTAAGAAAAAATGAAAGTTAAACTTCACACCCATACCATGTTTGATTGATATTATCATTGAGATTGCAATATAAAAAACAGTAGAGAATGCTGAAATTCTATATCACATGCCAATGGCTGACAAGTGTGGTACCCAGAAGGCAAAAATGAAGTATGTAAATCCTGCGATAATGATAAAGTCAGGAAGTTCTAGTGTGATCCATTTGTTGTTTTGTTCAAGGAAAATATCCTGTATCTACAACAATTAGTAGTTCAAAGCAAATGGTAGCTCACTTGCTCACAGAAATGATGTAAATGATATATCTGCTATGAATATTAATTTATAACTTAGTGGGTACTGCTTGGTTGCGTTGCGTGAGCAACCAACATATTCTGAAATCAAATGAACATTTCTTACCTATTATTGCGCCATCACTGATGGATTTCTTCCGGTGGTATGGATAGCCCATTCCATGACCTGCTCACAATGAAGAGATTTAAAAAGTAACATGTTCAAAAATCAAACAAATAAATAGGCAACTTCTAACTGAAACAGATGGCCTATATGCAGAAGAATGTTACTGGAAGAATCTTGGTCACAAAATTTTATTTTATTTATATGAGATTTAACTTAACCATCACAGGGCAGCAATAACTGTATAGGAAAATCGCCTTATATAAAACTGCTGGACTACCTATGTCAATTTGATCCAGATTAAACTCTATACCAAACTTCAAGTGAAAAAGGCAGATGGAATAACTAGAAAAGCCCTTTTCTTTAGTAAGGAGCAAGTTAAAATATTTCCATACACTAAATCAGAAGCCCAGAAAAACACAATACCACCACTGAAAATAAGAGCTGCCAATCAAAAAAAAATTGAACTCTTCAAAATGAATGCTCAACTGAGCTAAACAAGCTGCTTTGCAGTTTGTGGGTTTATTGCTTTTTGATGAGGGTTGTTTGCGTTTTTCACCTACATTAGGTTTCATTATAATGCATTGACAAATTGGTAGCCTGGTTAGCAATGAATGCACAACACCCAAACCATGCCAAGCGACTTACCTCAAGATTCTAGACCTTAGGGTCCTGTAAAGGGTGCCTTTGCACGTGCTTCGAGTGAATCTTTGAGGAAAATGCGTAGAGTTTGCAGGAAAAGTATTATGTAACCCTAAGAAAGCAGAAATCTTTGCAGTTGAATCTATTCACAATAAATGAAAAGTACATCAAAAAAATCTGGTCTTACAGCCACTACATTCCTGAACTCTCGATTACGCATATATGCAAAATGTGGTAATAGACACAAGCCACATGAACTGCTCTAGAAAATGCAACCTACCCACCAGAACACTTCCACATTTTCTGAAAATGAAACATTAGACAATGTCTTAAATTTTTCCTCCACTCATCTCCCATTCATTGCAAAAATATTCCAACAATCTTAAATCGAAAAATCAAGAAATCTCTGACAAAAATACCAACTGTGAATCAGAAAAAAAGAAAAACCTGAAAAAAACTCATTTACAAAATCAATGCATTGCATTGCATACATAAAAAAACTGCATATATTTCCTGGCGCCATTCCCAAAAAGCTTTGAAACTAGACACAATAAATTATACAAAGGAAGTAAGAATTATCATTTTCTCTAAAGCTTGAAATCTTAACGCGTAAGACTAGAGAACGCTATGAAGAGGAAATTGTTGACAAGAAAGACGATTAGTTGTCAATCCAATCACCCTTATTATTAAAGGGTGGGTTTTCTCAAATCTATAAGCTGAGAAGGCTCCATATTCTAGACATCTTTATGAATAGCTTGTTCCATATTCTAGACATCTCAGGCATGGATTGATAATTTTGCCTATCTCAACAAGAAAGTCATGACAAAACACTTCTGATCGTTACAATGGATTCACTGAAATCACTGTAATTATGATGCTCCTCTCGAGAATCAATATCCACTACAAACTTTATCATAAGTGTAATCTTTATCATGAAGCCTTTTTAATACATTCCACAAATAAACATTATTTCCAACACCCCCCCATAATGTTTATTTGGAGAGGATAATTACAAACTTTACTTGAGACAATGTTTTTGTAAATATATGAGCAACTTGATTTTCTATTCCACAAAAGTTTAACTCCACTTCTTGACTTTCTATCAAATCAAGAAAAAAATGATGATGTACTTCTATATGTTTCGATCTAGCATGATATACTTGATTTTTTGCTAACTTGGTAGTGCTTTGATTATTGAGCTATAATGCTTCTTGAGATGCCTTTGATGAACCAACATATTCAGCTTCTGTAGATGATAGTGATACTGTTGCTTGCTTCTTGCTACTCCATGAAATTTGTGTTTCTTCTTTTCCTTTAGATGATACTGATACTATTGCTTGATTCTTGCTGCTCCATGAAATTGGTGTTTCTTCTTTTCCTTTTGCTTCCTCATATGTACTTGGAGTGTCAACTTGCATAGTTCACTGTCAACACTACAAAACTCACAAATTACAACTCAAGATTTACAAAACCCACAAATTATAGCCCGAGATTTAAAAGGGCTCTGCTACCATATTGAATAAATAAAATATTTAAGATAAAATATGAGACTAAAGCAAATAAGAAACACTTCAATAAATTATTGAATAGAAAATTACATAACAATTTGATGATTGTTGGATGAAAAATATGGATGTTTCCATCTTCTGGAACATTGGATAAGTCCAATCTTTATCACTGAAGCTTTTCTAATACATTCCACAAATAAACATTATTTCCAACAAAAAAAAATGATAGCTGAGTTCCATTACAACTAAAATTGTTAGAAAATGAAAAAGAAACAATACCAGAAAAATTAAAGCACACAGTTACTAGATAAGTAAACCAAAAAGATTATGAAAAATACATCAACCATAAAACTATGATAAAAACCATGAGAGGCAGAGAGAATATAATATTCTTTATTTTCAAAATTGTGAAATATAAACAAAAAATTTACAACCCAGAGTTACCAACAAGCAGTTATAGAACCATTACAACCAACGAATGGTTCCAAAATAATTTTTTATTTTATTTTAATATCCTTGCTAAAATCTAATTTGTGGGAAAGTTTCTCATTTCTAAAAGATTTTTCAGTCTATTGAAAGCTTTTTCCTTCAAAAGCTTTGTCAAAATGTCAATAAACTTGATCTTTGGACCTACAATAAGAAAGTTTGATTTCTTTATTTTTAACCAATTCTTGATGAAGTGAAATTTGATTTCTATGTTCTTTTTTCTTCCATGGAAGACTTGATTTTTAGAAAGTGCAATGGATGATTGATTATCACAGAATATAATTGTTTCTTTCATTTACATTTGCATCAATACTTCAAGCATCTTTCGTAACCAAACTACTTGACAACTTGCTGAAGTGGTTGCCACATATTTTGTGTTTGCTGAGAACAATGCAACAATGGGTTGTTTATTTGAAGACCATGAAATTACACCTAAACCAAGAATTAAAGCATACTCTAAAGTACTTTTCTATCATATTAGTTTCCTACTTAATGACTATCTGTATAACTAGTTAACTTCAAAACATCATTCTTTTCATAAAAAAATTCATGATTTGTAGTCGCTTTCACTTACTTGAGTATTATTTTACTTGCTTGTAGATGAGTATCATGTGGATCATCCATGAAACTGCTTGTCAAGCTTACTACATACATGATATTGGTCTTGTTCTAGTTAAGTACATTAAGCTTCCAACCAAACTTTTATACAAAGTAGAATCTACCTTTTTTCTTTCATCTTTTTTCCTTAGCTCCACACCCATGGCAATAGGTGTAATTCTTGGTTTGTTACTTTCCATCCTAAACCTTTTCAAAATATCATTTACATACTTTTCTTGTGTAATTAAAATCCCATCACTATTTTTGAGTTACTTCAAAACTAAGATAAGAGTGCAACAAAGCAATATCAATCATCTCAAATTCACTCTTTATTGTCACTGAAAATTCTCCAAGCATGTTTTCATTATTCCCAATATAAATCAACTTCAATTGGTCCACATGAGTGTACTAGCTCCAATGGCTCTGAAGTTCCCCAAAAATACCTTACTACAAAGGGTTCTTTGTGGTGCTCTCCAATAATGCATCCTGCACATTCTTCATCTGGTGTTTGGATAAATGGTAAACATATTACCATGTTCTTTCTATAGAAAAGATTTAGTTCACCAAAATTCAAATATCCAAATCTAAGATGCCATAACCACCGTGTATCTTTTACAAGAGCATTGAAACTTAAATGCATATTGTTTCTAATGTTAAAAGAAAACATATTATTAGCAATCATGGGTATTTTGATTATCAACTTGTTTTTACGATCAACAATAATGCATGCACCATTTTCAAATTTGATTGTGTGGCCTCTTTGCACAAGTTGACCTACACTTTTAACAAGTTATGTTTTAAGCCTAGTATATAAAATACATCACCAATATATCTTGTTACCTTGTTTTTTTGTGATTAATATCCTTCCTTTCTCCATGATTGGTGTGGTTGTATTATTTCCCATCTTGACTTCTTATTTGATAAACTCATCCAAATTTTGAAATTTTGAAATATCTTTTCGTGGCATGCCATATGATTACTCCACCCACTCTCAACATACCATTTGTCTTCATTTATTTCCTCTTTTGGGATACATGTTAGCAATACATATTCTTCCTCCCCTTCAACTTCATTTGCATATTGGGCTTCTTGTTTACTTTCATCTGCAATCTTTCTTCTACATTCAGATGTAAAAAATTTGTTCTTTTGACAATAATAACATTGAGTAAATGATTTATCATACTTCTAAAAACCTCTACCTCTTTACTAAAAATGTGCTCTACCTCTACCTCTTGCTTGAGTGAAACTACAATTTTCTTCATCACTTCTTTTGCTTCTTTGACCTCTGCCTCTTTGTAGAAAATGTCTTCTTCCTCTTTGTGCAAAAGACAATTCAAATTTTGCTTCTTTTTCTTTCATGGATACATTACTCATAAAAATTTGATCTAATGACTCCTTTTAAAATTTATTTATTCTATGCTCATGTGTGTACAATGAACCCATAAGTTCATCTATAGATAAAGTCATTAGATCTTTAGATTCTTCAATTGATATAACTGCAAGATCATATTTTGCAGGAAAACTTCTTAAAATCTTTTCAACAATTTTTTGGTTAGTCATAACCTCACCATTTGATTTCATTTGATTAATTATGAGTAACAAAATCTCCTAAACTTTATCAATCAAACATTTGTAAAATTTCAAAATCTTTTCTAAGTATTTGTAAGCAAATTGTTCTTACTCTTTCTGTACCTTGGAATAATTGTGCAAGGAGATCTCACACTTCTTGTGCCTTTCAAGTGGTTGTAACTCCTAGAAGGAGAGTTTCATCAAGACCCTGCACCATGAACAATAATGCTTTCTAATCTTTTTTCCGATTTTCCCACAATAAATCTCTCTCATCTTGTGTGAGTGCTACTAATGTTGTTGGATCTGCCGATTCTGAATACCCATTTTTCACAAGATCCTGTAGCTCCTGTGATCTACAAAAATATTCATTTGAAAACTCCAAAAATCATAACATTTTCCATTAAACTTAGGAATTTGCAACTGTATATTGTTAGCATTCGTTGTCATTTCCAATTGACTCTGATACCATATATTAGAAAATGGAAAAGAAACAATACTAAAAATTACATTACACAGTTATCAGATAAATAAACCAAAATGATTATGAAAAGCACATCAGCAATACAACTATGATAAATACCAAGAGAGGCAGAGAATAGTATATATTCTTTATTGTCAAAATTTTGAAATATAAACCAAAAAAAAATAGTTACAACCGAGCAGTTACCAACAAGCAGTTATAGAACCGTTACAACCAACACACGGTTCCAAAATAGATTTTTAGTATTAGCTCCACCAAACCTTTTTCCAATGTAGATGCCACAAGTTTTAAAAAGTATGACCTTTTTTCTATTAAATTTAGTCCAAGATCAAGCGTGACACAAATTCATTTAATAATAGTAATAATTTTATTGGGTTTTGGAATGTAAGAGATAGTTCATTAGTTTTGTGATTAGTGAAATTGAAATACTCTTGCTCTTTGTTTCCTTGTTATGGTGATATAAAATTACAAATTTCCTTGGAGAATGCAATGCTCAATGCTTATTATTAAATAATTGATTTTAAAAAATGAAAATTATTGGGTAAGAATTTAAATATACATATATTAATGGGCCATTTATATATAATTGGTGAATACGTATATATAAAAAATAAGAGAAGACAAATAAAAAAATAGTTTATTTTTGAAGTAAATTTAGGGGAAATAAAGTAGTGAACCAAGTAAGTATTAAGTCTTACATTATTAATGAGTTGGGATTGATAGATGTATTAAAATAATAAATATATTAAAAATAAATGCTTAAATAATAATATTTAATTGGAATTCTTTTGAAGATTAATTTACATAGATGTAAAGTTAATATATGGTGTAGTCCAAAGCTATAGCTTACTTTAAAAAAAAAGTGTAAAGGCTTAACTTACTAAATTCTTACGACATATGTGATCTCAAGGAAACATCTATTCAAATGTACGCATTCTTTATTTGTCTCTCTAACTCACTTGTATGATTATGTAACTAACATAGGGCTGCTAATAGAATTGCTTACATTGAAGTAAATGGGACTAGGTTTGAGGAGGAAGATGATATCAATAAACATGCTATTCTTTTTTTCAATAACCTTCTATCATGTAATGGAGAGATTGTGCCCGATGCTCAAGACTCCTTGCTTGAGGCTATTCCCCAGGTGATAGGTCATAATGAAAATTCTATGATCACTGCTATTCCTACCAAGGCTGAAATTAAGAAAGTCGTTTTCTCTTTTGATGGCAATAAAGCTCCAGGACCTGATGGGTTCCCTTTATTCTTCTTCCAAGAGTTTTGGGAAATTGTTGAGTTGGATGTTGAGAAGGCTATCAAGGAATTCTTTGGTTCAAGATGTCTTTTGAAAGAACTAAATGCTACTTTTGTGGTCCTTATTCCAAAAAAACCTAGGGCTTCGGAGTTTGAAGCTTTTCGGCCAATCAGCCTATGTAATTCTATCTATAAAATCATTTTGAAGGTTCTAACTACAAGAATGCTTTCTTTGCTTCCTCAAATGATCTCTCTGCAACATAATGGTTTTGTGCCAGGTAGGTACATTTTGGACTCAGCTATCACTATTCATGAGAATTTACATTCCCTAATAGTCTCGAAGATTGAAGGGTTCATTCTTAAATTGGACATTTCTAAAGCCTATGATCGGGTAGATTGGATTTTTTATTTAAAATCCTGGTCAAGTTTGGTTTTAACAACAGTCATCCAACTGATGAACCAGCTTGTTTCGACGGTTACTACTTCTATCATTGTGAATGGGTCGCTTTCAAGGTTTTTTCAGACTTCCAGAGGTCTCAGACAGGGAGATCCTATCTCTCCTATTCTGTTTACAATTTTGGCTGAGTGTTTGGGAAGAAATATTAAAAATATTATTGATCAGAGATCCCTTGTTGGTCTAAGACCTTCCTCTTCTCTTCTAACCTGTTCCCACCAGCAATTTGTTGATGATACCATTCTTATGGGAAGATCCACTGTGACTGAAGCTATGACTTTCAAAAGGATCCTGAATCTTTATGAATCTGCTTCTGGGCAAGTTGTTAAGAGGGCAAAGAGTTCAATTTTCTTCTTCAACACTCCTGAGCATAGATAATTTAAACTTGCTCGAATTCTTGGCTGCCGGATCGAGCTTTTACTGTCAACCTATCTTGGTTTGCCTCTATGCTTTAAACCCCCGGACTCATTCTGGATCTCTTTGGTTGAAAAATTCAATAAGAAGTTGTCGGGATGGAAAGGAGCACTTCTCAGTCAAGCTGGAAAAATCCGGCTCCTCAAAGCCTCTTTGCAAAATTTACCTGTGTATGCTCTCAGTTTATTTAAAATTCTTGCTAAATATGATGAGGCTATTGAAAAAATTCAGAAAAGGTTTCTCTGGTTTGGTGTGGAGGATAAGAAGAGACTAGCACTTGTAGGGTGGGACCTGGTTTGCAGACCTAAATCGAGAGGTGGTCTGGGCTTAAGAAAAATTAAAGTGTTGAATTTGTCCCTTCTTGCTAAACAGCTCTAGAGATCTCTTACTTTGAGAGGGGAATGGCAAGAGACCTTAAAAGCCAAATACTTTAGCAACTGTGAGTCTCTTAATGATGTTATTACTTCTTCTTTTTTACCTCATGGGTCTGTCTGCTGGAATGATGTGAGTAGAGGTAGAAAGTTGTTGGATATGGGGACTGGATGGATTGTTGGAAAAGGAAATAATGTTAGATTTTGGGAAGATAGATGGCTTTTCAAGGATCCTCTAATCAAAACTGAGAAATTCAGTAAATGGATGAATGATTGTAAAAGGGAATTCGGGGTCCTGGTCAACGATTACTGGAGGAATGGGGACTAGGTTGATTTGAGGACCATCAGTCTAGATCTTTTCCCAATTCAGTCTGCCTTCAGGGCCCTTAGATTGGCTCAACACCAAGTGGATGATCTTGCTGTTTGGATAGACAATCCGTCTGGCATTTTTTCAGTTTCTTCTGCTACTTCTATGTTGGTTAATCCGCAGGAGCTCCCGTCCTTCTGGGCTAAAGCTTGGATTAATTCTTTGATTCCTAAAATCAATATTTTCTATTAGATCATGCTATAGAACAAGATTCTCACTTTGGACAATCTCGGCAAGAGAGGAATCAAATTACCTAACAGATGCTACATGTGCAGGAATGATGCTGAGACTGTTAATAATCTTTTTCTTCATTGTCCTTTTGTGTCGCATATATGGGGCAAAATTCTTGCGCATCTTGATGTGGTTTGGGTTTCCCCTACTTCGGTCGAAGATTTTTTCTTGCAATGGAAAGCTCCATCAAAAAATCCTTTTGTGCGTAGGCTCTGGTCTTTTGTTCTACCTTTTGTCTCATGGAGTATTTGGAAGGAAAGGAACAACAGATTGTTTAGGGAAAAAGAGACGTCGGAGGGGGACTTGTATGAAAAAATTGTTAGGACTATAAAGGAAAATTTATCTTTAATTCCTAGAAAAATGGTTGATAAAGCTACTTGGTCTCCCTTTGATATTGCTACAGCCGAAAAGTGGAATTCGAAATTAGTTGTTTTAAAAGTCCCCACATGCCAGCCCATTGTGGAAGGGAGAATGCCAGCTGGACTTTGCCGCCTTTTGGATGGGTGAAAGCCAATTTTGATGGTGCTGCTAAAAGAAACCCTGGGAAAGCTGGCAGTGGGTGTGTTTTAAGGGACAATGTGGGGGCTTTTATTGCGACTTTTGCTGTGGACATTGGCACCCAAACTAATCATGTTGCGGAAGCTGTTGGGGCTTATCATGCGGTTAACTTAGCTTTCAATATGAATATGAAATGTCTTTGGTTGGAGGGGGATTCTAAGAACATAATAGACTGCACATTCTTGGGTTATCCCCCCTTCGTGGACCATCAAAAAGTGGATCAAAGATACAATTGCTATATTAAGTAAATTTGACAAAGTGAAAGTTTCCCACGCCTACAGAGAAGCCAATAAGGTGGCGGATTACTTTTCCAATGAAGGGGTCAAGAGGGGTGGGGAAAACACGTGGAGGAAGAATGATTACCTCCATTATGAGGTTAAAGCTCTAATCTATTATGATTCTATACATGGAAGAGAAGTTTGTCTTCGCCATGATGAAGCGGATAAAGATTAAGTACGTCGATCTCATTAGATTTGATGGGACCGACGTCATTTTCCTTTTCGAGAAGCATTTTCGACACGCTTTCTGGGTGTCTGGGAAAATAAGCTCATACGGGACCCAGAGCAACTGTAGGGATTGGTATAGCAGAGCTTTGAAGATGGGGGGAGAGAGAAAACGTGTTGAGCCAAGCAGCTTTCAAGAGCACAGGAAGAATGTTAAAGCTTGGGAAAAAATTGAAAAGGGAGGTTTAGTCTCGTTCTTGGAAAAGCTCCATGGTACTGATGAGATGATGCTGGACTATTTTGCCAAAAATTGGAAAAATGGTGAGATTGTGCTTTTTGGTAGGAGTGTTAAGCTGAATGAGAAAATCATTGGTGAGATTACTGGTCTTTCGACTGAGGGTGTGAGATTTTATCGGGACCGCCGGTTCTCTGATGAAGCGGTTATCAGATTTCCTAAGAAAGATAAGGAGAAGGCTAAGCTAGTTAAGGTTTCTAATAGCTACTTTGATGTGGAGTCCATTAAATCGATCTGGAGGAAAGTTTTGAGAGTCATCATGGAGTACATCACGGTTGATGGGCGCTTCACCAGGGCGTATGGTTATCACTTTGCCATTTTGAACCACTTTCGCCACAAGGTTCGTATCTCTTTGCCATTTTATTTATTCTCTTCTCTGAAGAATTTCCTTGATGAAGTCGAAAGAAACCCTAGGCGGATTTCTGTTATTCACCCTGGTCTTGTCAGGCTCATCTTTGAGCATTTCCAAAATTTACCCACTCTGCCTAAAAATGTTGTTGTTGGGGAGTTGGATGATGAGGTTACGAAAAGTAGCAGGGAAAATGACCCTTTGGCCCCTTTTGTTTTTGCTCTTGCTGGTACTAATACCATTGATCCTGAGTCCCTTTCCTGTTAGAATGTCCTTGAGGGTTATGCTCTACCTTTTTGTCTTAATCCCTAGCCTTCGCATGGTAGCCCTTCACTGGGTTCTGCTCTGCCGTCTTGTCTTAATCCTCAGCCTTCGCCTAGCTACCCCACTCTAGGTTTGGTCTCTGGGTTTAAAGGAGCCTCAGTTACAAAACTGGTTTCGTACTCTAGGAATTCTCTAGATATTCATTATGAAAATTCTATGGCCAGTAAAGAGTCGGTCCCTAGTGCCCTTGTGTCTAGAAGATTTGTGAATGCCCCTAAAAGACCCCCAAATCAGGATGAAATTAATTATGCCCCAAATAATTTTAGGCTTGATGACATAATGAGTGTGGCAGAAAAAAGTGTTGATGGCCCTTTCACTATTTTTAAGTGGGCCCATAAGGAAGTTTGTGATTTGAGTGGTCGTAATAGAGATATCAGCAACAGAGTCATGGAGTTGGAGTAGAAGGTGAGTTGGAGCCGTAATGAGAATGATGGACAGGACACCCCCTTAATGGAGAAAAGACAACAGTTGTAGGAGGAAAGATTGACTAGGCTGGAGAGCAATATGTCCAAGATTGGCCAAAATATTAGGGCCACTATGGCGCATAATCATAAAATTTCCAGGCATAACACTATTATCATTAACGCCAGGTGGAAAAGCTAGAAAAAAATCAAAAGGGCTCGTTGTTCGTGGACTTGGATGTAGACAGAGGTAGTAGCAAAGATGTTGTTGAAGGGATTTCGACTCATACACAGGCTAACACAAAGAGGAAGGCCCCTACTTCTACACATATGGTTCAAATCCTCAAGCAAGGAATATAGGATATGAGTGAAGTTGAGAAGGAAGCCGAGGAGTTTTTGAACATTATGGAGTAGTGTTGTTGCGGTTTTCTCTGGCTTTTTGGCGGTCCTTTTTTTGGACCCTATTGTCTCTTTGTTGTTGTCATTTCTTTTTGGGACAACTGTCTATTTTCCTAGACTTTTTTTGCTCTATCTTTGTATGATTAAACTTTTTGGTTTCAGGTCCTTGTAAAACC